>VDFB02037954.1:0-29137 GCA_007258455.2 Sequoia sempervirens | reverse complement strand
ATTATCGGTTGCAATGACCACCATTACATGACACTTGGTGTCTCCACTCGTCTAGACCCAAAGGCAGTATGGTCGAATACCCCAGAGGCAAGTACCCCCTTGGCCCAAGTGGGCTCATCTTGTCCCCTCCTAGGTGGCGTATCTAGAAGAGGTCTTCATTGTTCTGTTGACTCAAGTCCTCTAGACCCAAAGGCAATTACCCCCTTGGCCCAAGTGGGCTCATCTTGCGCCCTCCTGGGTGGCGTATCTAGAAGAGGTCTTCATTGCTATCTCCCTTTGCAATACTCTTGTAAGGTCCTTTTGACTGCATTGGTGCCCTAGTTCCCATACATTTCCTTTTTCCACTTGTCATATGTTGTTGCTTCTTCAAATGCTTGCCAATGTTTTGAAATTCAGATTATTGTGAACGATTGTGAGGAGTCTCCCAAGTCTTGTATCCTCTTGTTTGACTTTTCTTCCACAGGATGGCAGGATTATTCTCTGAAACCACTTGTAATGTCCCCTTTTGGGATAACAATAATTCTTGCCTTGATTTTCTAAAGATATCCTTTTATGATGGTTTAGAATTCAGACTATATTCTTTTTCTCCTTTTCTTCCAATAATTACTTTATATATATATATATATATCTATATATATATATATACGCTCTTATGACTAAATACCCCAATTACTAACTGTTGCTGAATTTCCTAGATGCAGATTTATTTCTGAATCTCTCCCATATACCTTTCCTTATTATTTATTCTATTCCTTCTTTTTAATCTACTTCTGCTTCCTACTAATCCCTGCTCTTCTATTTCCTCATAACTGTACTTATATTCAGAAATACATCACTGAAATCCCTCTATTCTTTACCTCCTAATCTGCTCATATGTTATTTCTCAAATAAATCTTTCTTTTAATGTTTCTGTTCAATCTGCATATTTTGTCTCTTAAATATGGCATATTATATTCTTGCTGTTCTTGCTCAGACTTCTAATTTATTCCCTTATTTCCCCTCTATCGATATTATATTTATGCTCTTCTATATCCCTCTCTTCAATATCCCCCCCTTATATATTTCATATCATAATGATGAGGCACACATCTTTGGAAGAGATGTCCTTTTAAATGGGACATGTCTTTTTATTAGGGAAGAACTAATCGCTGTTTATTTAATATTGATGCCTAAAGTCTAAGCTGCTCCATGATGTAATCGCTACCTTGATTAATTGATCGCTGCTTTTCACATGATACAATTCTAAGGAATATGTGCTCCTTAATAATAATATAGTTACTGCCTTTTATTACTGTCTTTTAATATGAACTTGCTATTATATTAAGTGCACTTTTAGCTGACTGTTTTTAATATATTAATTTTAATTCATAGTTGCTTTTAGACTTATTTCCAATAGAATATATATATATATATATATATATTTCAGTATTATATTATAATGATGATAATAATATTTATATTTGTATTTTCAATATTTATATTGCTATTTATTTTATTTACTTATTTGTATATAATAGCATTAAATCACTAATATGCATTTTATTATTTTTTCCTCATTTATTTGTATTTCAATTTATAATAATTTCGGGGACATGACATATGCCAATTGCTAGATCAGCTAGAGCAATAGGATAGATTCAGTTCCCCCTTGACACAAGAAATATCAACAAGGAGATGGAATCAAGGAATTTAGAAGCAGTATGGCCAATCAAAGAGTAATAACTTCAGAGTATGAGGAATCTCAAGAAGAGATTCTTCAATTTGAAATCAGATGATTGCAAGAATCTCTCAATCAATGGAGAACTTTGACTAGATGGAAAAGATTATGGAGGCCCTTATAAGCAAACTTTGAACTTCCACAGAAATACCCAGGGTGTGAGAGGAGCCTTGCCATGTGTTGGTGTTTCAATTTGCACCTCTAGAATGCGGATTAGGAACAAACAGCTATGCACAAATAAATTGCTCTTCGAATTAGGAGGGGAAGCTCCCTCTTTGCTGATGTTGCTTAAAAGAAAGTAAACTAAAACTAATTTGCCTATCTTTTTGTTTAGCTAAGAGCACAAGGTTATAAAACTCAAGCGTCGTAGCTAAGATTTTCTCTTTTAGAAGTTTAACTACAACTAAGCCTACTTTACTGACATTTCTAACTTCTCAAGTAAACGCAGAGCATGAGAGTTAGAAATGAACAAGGAATGATTCTTTGACATAAATACTTAAATAAACTCTCTTCCAACGCACATCTACTTACTTTCAATGCAAGCTGAAAAGAGATCATATAAGCATAACACATAAAACGGAAATATGAGACATTATATCAAGGCAAAGTAGGCACAAGACTTTATTTCTCAAATCTCAAGTAACAAAGATTACACTTCTGGGACAGCAGGATTGTAGCAAAATTGGCTTGCAGTTTAGCGATCAACCAGAATACATTGACATAAGACAAAAGAACTGAACAATAACTTGCAGCTAAAGAGGCATACAAGCTTGCTCTTACACTAAGTGAACTGAAACCAAACAACAAATTGCAGGCAAAATAGGCTCAAAAATTTGTTATCACAAGCACAGTTAAAGAAAAATGGGCAAAGTTGCCCTTATTTATACACAAGCAGAGGAGTAAGGAACCCTAAAATCTCCTTGCTTTACAACTAAGACTTGCCAACATGCAAGCTTTATTTTTAAAAACTAAAACAAGATAACTATCTAACAACCTATGAAAGCATAAAAACAAGGAAAGTGCCAACTATTACAACTTGTTTTCTTTTCTCTTTCAAAGAATGAGATAAGCCTGAGACAGGAATGGAAAGAAAGTGTGAGATAAGAATGGGAAGACAGCTCGGACAAAGCTTCTACTTTAAATCTCAACCACATCTGCTAAAAAGTTGGAAATTGTATCTCTATCAAGAGCATCAATACTATATATAGCCATATTCCGCTTTTCCAGAACTTCCTTGCCTTTTGTAATTGAACTTAGAGAATTTTTGACCTCTTCAGCTGCTTTATGAGTTCTATTCTTGAAAAACATCGCTGCCCCCAAAAGATGACTCATTAATTGATAACTTGGCAGCTTTGCAACTTTATGTTTCTGACACCTCTCTTGATTTCCAATGGAAGAGCATTGTACAACTCTTCCAATACTTGTCCTTTTGCTCGTACCACATCTTTTCACATTCTTTGACTAAGATGATGATGTTTTTTGTCCATGGTGGTTTTGAAAAGCACTTCTCAACATTGTTTGTTTAGATAATCATGATACAACACTTGTTTGGCTTTGAATTCGATGGGAGAGTACTCCATACTGAAAAACTTGAAGATTGACTGTAAACTTGACTATGCTCAGACAAGTTTTGCACAAAAAGCTAAAATTAGCTTTTGCTGATTTTTCTTCTTCAAACAAGAAGATTTTTTCGAAAATAATCTGAGATATGGGTTTTGTAGAGAATCTCATTGTAAGAAGACCCAGATCGTTCGTTTTTTGAAAATTGTTAATGGCTGGTCAAAAAAGCAGAAACCCTAATTTTTTATTTTTTAAGCTGAGAGCTGGGTTTTGTGCAAAATCACGTTTTGGATAAACCCAGATGATTAGATGTTGAAAATTTTGAAGATTTCTTGGACATGCAACAAAAAAACAATTTCTTGAAAGTTGAAAAATTCTCCGAAGTTGTAGAGAATCGAAAACCAAGCTGACCCAAATTGTTGAAATTGGAAAATATTGACCCCCTTCTTCTGAAAATTGATGCCCTAGAAAAATAAAGTATGAAAAAGCAAGCTTCTGTGTGAGCTGATCTGAAAAATATGAAGAACTCTGAAAAAACAACACATTTTAGCCTTCAAATCTTGATATGAAGAAAATTATGTCTCCTCCTCTGGACTCCAACCTGCAAAAAGTGAACAATGAATGCCAAAGCCCTCTTAAATAAGTTTTGAGGATAATGCTTTATTCCCCAGCTTTAAAACTTCTTAAAGCCAATCCTGAGCAGGTTCATCGAACGTAGACGTCGTTCGAATGTTGAATGATGGAAACTTTGAAAAAAATTCTAAGGCATTGAGCCTTAGGTGCCCTTCTTAGCATAGGGGTGTTTTTTCTTCTTCAAACTTAGCCAATTTTCTTCAAATTGATTTCAATTTCCCAAGTGCTTAGTGAATCCTGTGAACTAACAGATGATCTTGTTGCGGAGCCTGGTCAAATCTGGCGAGGTTGTCCTGGAGGTGACTTTGGGTAAAAATGTCATCTTGACCTTCAAAATCATGGGCGCCCCTGGCTAGCTGGGGCACCCAACATTACCAGTGTTAGCCATTTTTGACATTTTTAAATTTCTTCATGTTTTCTGATCTTTTGATGAATTTGTTATTCTGGGAGCTAGATTGACCCGATGAACTGATTGTCAGATTCACTGGATAGCTTGATGAATTCTGAAGGGGGGTCTTTTGGGAGCTGCATATCCTGAAAGCCGAATTGGGTGTCAAAAGCTTGGACGCCCCTGGCTAGCTGGGGCGCCCAACTCCTCTAGAGTTAGAATTTATTTTGCTATTTTCAACTTTGCTTTGACTTTTGATATTTTACAAAAAATTTACCCCTCAATCAATCTGCAATATCTGATGATTGATAATTCTGATGTGCATGCTAATGATTGCATTGAAGAGCTTGATCAAAACTAAAGAAGACAAGTTGGAGGGTGCAACTGTAAATTCATCCATTTGAATGCTCAAATTCTTGAGCGCCTATCTCCTCCTGGGGCGCACAAGATCTCCAGCCTTAAGCCATTTTTGGCTCTTTTTCAACCTTCAAACTTGACCTTCATGTTATGTCCTCCATTCGATCTAAATTTTCCGGCAACTAACGAGTCCGATGATCAGGCTTAGATATCCATAGCAAAGTTGGCAGAATTCTGAAGAGATTGATTGATCTAGCAAACCCTAATTGTTGGATTTGAGCCTCCAAAACCCTGGGCGCCTATCTCCTCTTAGGGCGCCTAGAATTCCAAAATTAGAATATTTTCTAATAATTTCATGATTTGCATTCTGCTTCTGTTGAGACTTCTCCATTTAATCTGAATTTCAACTGACTGAATAATTTAGATGACTGTGATGTTGGATTCGGTGCGGGGCTGGGAGGATTCTGAGCAACATTGTCTGGGATGAGCAAACCCTAATTCCATCATTTGACCTCTTGAAAGATTGGGCGCCTATCTCCTCCTGGGGAGCCCATGCTTGGCAAGGTTAGTTTTTATTTTGCAAATTTCAACTTTTCCCTTCATTCCACGTGCTTGCCATTGCTTTGATTGTTGGAGATGAAATCTTTTCTAAGGCATGAGCATCTAGGCGCTTGCACTGGGTAGGGGCGCCTGAACTTTCAAGAGTAAGCCAAAATTTTGCAATTTTCATGATTCTTCAACTTCCATTCTTCATTCTTCGTCCCTTGATCATCCATTGCAGTTTCTTGATCTGAGCAATGCCTAAGACTCTGAATCTGACACCTGGCAATTGACTAACCTCCATTAATGGCCTTGAAGCTCCTAAAAAAGCAAAATAGACCCACTAGGGAAAAAGTAAAACTGATCTTTTTATGGTTCTGACTAGACCAACCTGATGAGGAAGAATTTTTGACCAATCAAAATCAGTTTGAACCCTAGAAGCCAAACTTTCTATTTTTAGAAAATTTTGCCCAACATCCATTTCAAAAGAAACCCAAAAAAAAAGTTTTATTTTTAGAAAATTTCTAAAAATAGAAATTTTCCTAAAATTTAGGGCCAAAAAATCGAGATCTAGGTTTTGTAGACTTGGTTGCTCTGAGTAAACCTAGATCGTCAGATTTTGAAAATTTTGATTTTTTGGCCCTCATACAAGACATGCAAATTCCCAATTTTGACCTTTTTCGACAATTTTAACAAGACTTTTAACAATTTCTTCAAAATGCGTAAGTGTAGCAAAAATTTTAATTTGGGGTACAACACCATGAAAATGACAAAGATTAAGAGCTTGCATGATAGAAGAGGAGCAATAAATTTCTTCTAATGTCTAAAACTTGCTAATCATACGTTCACCTGGTGAGAAAGTTATATTTGAACTTTGAAGAAATTGCTTAGAGGGATGAATTTTACCATATTTAATATGAATGGAAACACTCGATAAAATAGCATTATAGACAAAGCCAAGGATAACATGTGCAGGAGTAGACTACTGATTTAGAGGCCAGCAATCCAAATGGGGATGTGCACACAAACTGTGACTTCATGATGTTTTGATGAAGTACCTTGGAGGAATTCATAATTGTTTAAAGAGGAATTCTTTCATAGGCAATCCCATTGGAGGAATTCATAATTGTTTAAAGAGGAATTCTTCCATAGGCAATCCCATGACCACTTCGGAGGCATTTTCACAAGTACACTATCTTGAGATGGACAAGGAGGATCAATCAATCTCTTCATATATTTCAAATCAGAAAGCTCTTCCAAGACAAAGGATAAAGGTAAATGCAAAGGTTAGAGTAATACTAACCTTGATAAAAAACCAAAAGGGTACCAAAATTATTGTGAGCATTGTAAAAAAAGTGTTCACAATAGAGATAAATGTTGGAAGCTTTATACATCCCAAGAACCACAATAAAAATATATTATTTTCGTACATGCATATGAGAGATGCTATCTTCATGAGAAGAATCAATAAAAACACTTGATCAAGGATTGAGAAAGCTACATCATCAATGTATGTGAAGATAAATAAAAATTATCCTTAATAAGTGTGAATCAAGCCCAAAAAGTTAATTAATGCTAGCCGGAAGTTTTCTTTATATTTCTTTGAGAGATAAGAAAGACAGTGAGGTGGTTGAAAATAACTCCTTTGTAAAGTGTGTCTACCATGTGTGTGCGAGATACTATCTTCATGAGTAAAGTAAATAAGTAACTGCTTGGTCAAGGATGAAAAAGGCTACTCCATTAATGATATGAAGGTAAATAAAATATCTCCAATAAGTGTCAATCAAGCCAAAAGTATTAATGCAAATAGGGGGTTTGGTTTACTCATTTTGAGAGATGCTGGTGGAAACTTTGTTTTACTTCTTTTAAGAGATAAGCCAGAGAACAAGGTCCTTGAATGTAAAACTTCTAGAAAAAGAGTCAATAAATATTATTAGGTCAAGAATGAAGAAAACCATATATGTGAGAGGTGCTATCTTCATGAAAAGAATCAATAAGTACTGTTTGGTCAAAGATGGAGAAACCATATCATCAATCCAAATGAAGGTACATAAAAGATATCTTTTGTAAATGCCAATCAAGGAAAAAAATTGAATAATGCTAGCAGGAATTCTGCTTCAATTTTTCAGAGATATAAATGAAATATCAAGGAAAAAAATTGAATAATGCTAGCGGGAATTCTGCTTCAATTTTTGTGAGATATAAATGAAATAATTGTGCCTTGTTAGTAGACTTCTTCTAGCATGTCTACTAACAAGGCACCAAAGAAAATGGAAGTTGTTCTAGAACTTCGGGTAAGCCTTCCAAGATTCCAAAGGCATGTCACTCAGAAGGGCCATACAGCATGAGATCTAGTTGCTAACAAATTGGTTTCTATGGGCCATCGCTCAAGGAAGAAAATGAGGTTAAGAAACAATTGTCAACTCTGCTAGACAGAGGTGTTATCTATCCTTGCATTTCTCCATTAGGTTCTATTGTTATAGTGCTTAATAAAGATGATTTCTGATCGTATTGATTATAGAATCTTGAGTAAAATATACATCAAGATGAGGTACTCTTTCTCATTGATTGATGAGTTGTTGGGTTAACTTCAATGCACCAAGTACTTCACAAAGCTAGATTTTAAATCTAGCCATCACCAAGAAACATTAAAGGAGGATGTATGGCATAAAAAGGTAAGATTTCTATGAAAGGATTGTGCTTGTGAGATTTATGAATGAATTATTGATAGCTTTCAAAGAATCTTGTGTCATGGTATATTTGGATAAAATTTGCAAATATATGTATTTTGGCCATAAATGCAAGATGGTATTGCTATATTCATAAGGGGATGTGTTTTGAACTTTTGTGTCGATCAAATATGCTACACAGTAGAAAGTTGAGGTTGTCTATGCCACTACAGGTACCTTTTTAGTTTTTAGACCAGAAAGCATTTACATTGATTTTGTAGAATGTTTGCCAATGTCAAAGAAATTACCAATGTTCCATTGGGATGCATTAATGGGGTTCAGGTGTCATTCCCAACATCCCAAGGACTTGGTAGGGAAGTTCCCTTTTATCAGGACTGGACAACCTGCTCCATTTGACACATGACCTTTTTTTAAATAACTTCTTATGGGAAAAAATGTTTAAAACCCTTATAAAGATGAAAGGGGGAGGACTGGCATTGCAAACTCAACACATTGTATTTACTTTAAGAATTCCAGCTTCTTTTAGTTTGTTAAATTTATTTTAAATGCCATCTTCAAAATTACATTCAGGAAAACATTGTCCCCAAACCTATGCCCCCATGTCCCCCCCCTATATCCAAAACTTGAAGAAACAGTGGAAATTACATGATTATAGTTTTTAATCATTGCGGACCAATTTAGCAAATGTTTATACCATAGTAGCAAATATCTTTAAAAAGATGCGAGTAATTGCAGCTCAGACTGGTCAGTAATACAATTTAGACAGGATCACCATTGTTTTCGTGACCTTGGGCATGATTCTTGATGCTCAAAAAATTGCAATTAGATTACAATTTTCTGGAAAATCATAGTTTACTTTTCACACCTCTTTTCCCTTATAAAACTACCCATTGTTCATTCTATCCCTACTTTTACAGTGCAGATTTTGATTTTTCGAGAGCAGATTCAGAGTTCAGCAGAGAACATTATCCAATACCAAAATGCCTCGCATTGGATCAATTACAACATGCTTATTTATCAGCAATTCAGAGAATATCCTCCATTTTCATTCAAGTAAAACCCTAAGAGGTTTCTTTTGAGTTCTTATTTAACTGTAAACCCCAATGGTGAAGGTTTCAACATAAAACCCTAGGAACTAACCATTAAGGTTTTAAACATTAAACCCTAACAGTTAGGCCTAGGGTTTTGCTTTTAAGTTTTTATAATTAAAGTATAACATTAAACTTAAACCCAAATAACATTAAACTTAAACCCAAAAGTTAAAACCCTAACCTAAGATTACTTTAGCTTAGGGATAGGGTTAGGGTTTCTAACTTCAAATTTCTACTAATCTTAACAGCTAAACCTTAACTAATTTTTTGTTTAGGTTAGGTTTAATCAAAGTTACAAAGTAACTTACCCACCCTAACCCATTATAATCATCTCCAATACCGGAAACATGTCCCTATATCAAAGACCCATATGGGGACGTCTCTAAACATTAGGAGACTTCAAATGGCATTTCTTTGCATATCCATAGTCTCCAAGAAGCATCCCTTAAAATTGGGAAGCTTCCTATAGAGGTTTATCAAATATATCATATAAATTAGACTAGATTTCCAAAAGCGCTGATATGTGGCTGACAAAAGCTAAAAGAACTAAAGAAATACACTAATAGACTTGTAATTTTCTATTTTTTGCATTAAATTTGACAAAAGTTTTGTTTCAAACTATTTTCTTATCAAATTCCAATGAGGCAATGGTACAAAGTGAAACAATAATAAGGCTTATGATGGGTACATCCATTGAAGTATTATCAATTGACTAAAAAGTAAAAATGTATTCATCTTCGAAAATCCCCATACCATGTTTTTAAAATAATGGCATTAACCTTCCTCTATCTACCATCCTCAAGTGAATATGGTTTAAAATTTAACTTTTCATAGCATGATGATGAAATGACATTAATATTTCTAAATTTTATTTTTTAGTCTTTTATGGTTGATTTCATTGACATCTATTTCAATACTTCAAAAATTTTCCCTTTTTTGAATTTTTAAGCATTTTAGCATTTCACATTTTTTAAAGTCGCATATCCACAATTTGATTATGTTTTTCTAAATTTCATTTATGTATATAAATGCTTTTTTTATTTTTCTATTTCCAAGTACCTGTAATAGTTATTTTTTCCATCTCAAAGTTTTTTACTGAGCTACCAGTTCACCCAGATATGTTCCAAGGTTTGATCTGGTTGATCCTGATTCAAAAATTTTGTCTGGTTCGGTACAAATTCGATCAAGGTCCAGTTTTTTGCTTGCAGGTCTGATCAAGGTTCAAAACCCTGACTATGGGTCTGAAAAGTTCGAACCTGGTTCAAACCTGGGTAGAACCCGTGTGTATCCACGCCTAGGCCGCGTGTTTCCCAAGTTTTTTGGCATTTTTTTTTTTTTTTTGACTATTTGTTGACTTCTAAACAATAAAATATTGCCTCCAACCCTAATCTTTGCCTCCTAACACATCAAATAGGTAAAAACATTCTCATTTAACAATTTGTGAATGAAAAACAAGTTTTTTTGCCTCCATTGCTGAACTTTCTCTCTTGCTTGCACAAGCTTGAATAGACTCGAAGGCTGATCGTTGATTGTTCGAAGTTGGTTGTTCCTATTCCTAAGCACTTGTAAGTGTCCATTCGTTGCCAAGAAGATCGTAGAGCAAGATTTCTTCAAAAGAGGTAGGTTTTTGATCGTAGAGCAAGATTTCTTCAAAAGAGGTAGGTTTTTGAAGTTTTTTTTTTTAACATTTTTTTAAACAAATGAACTCTTTTGTTTTGTTTTTTAGTTTTTGTTTTGTTTTCATTCCTCTAAATGTCCATAACACATGTTCAATTTTTTCATTTTTTTGAAATTAATTAAGTCTTAGTTTCAATGAATCAATACCAAAATTTCTATATGTTGTGCCTTAGGTATTCCATATTACAATGGCAACCGATACCTCCTCAAGCTCAACCCAATCTCGTTTCAAAACAAACCCAAACTCTCCACTTTGGAAATATGTAGAAATGGTTCAAAAACTTCCAGGTGGTGGAGCATATATTTGGATTTGTAGTCGTTGCCATGTTCAATATTCGAGCTCATGCAGTCAAGTGAAAGGGAACTTATGCAGGATCCCTGAACTAGTCATCAAAGCTTGTCCAAGTGAAAACAACCAAGGCATTCCAGATCATATATTGTTGGGATATATTGTTGAGCAAGAAAAAGTAGACCAAAGAGCAGGCAATATTAAAGCAAGTCATCCTTTGAAGAAAGGATCTCGATTGAAGAATCCCCCTACACCGCCTTCTTGTTTTCCACCTATAGATAGCCATCCATTTATGTCCATCCCTCAAGAGCAAATTGTGCCCTTTTCAAATAAAAGATCTAAGGGACCGTTGGAAGCTTCATTGCAGAATGAGGCAAGAGAGATTGCTGATCAAGACATAGCAAGATGTGTCTATGCCAATGGATTGGCATTCAACGTTGTTCGTTTACCATATTGGCAAAAAATGGTGAAATCTATTAATGAGGCTCCAAAGGGATATAAGGGCCCAGGTTTTGAGAAGGTGTGTTGCACCTTATTGGAGAAAAAGGTGAAACATGTAGCAAACTCTTTGAACCCCATAAGGGATTCGTGGATTGAATCAGGGATGACCATCATTTCTGATGGATGGAAAGATGCAAAAAATTGCCCATTGATCAACGTTATTGCAATGTGCCCTAAAGGGCAATGTTTTTGAGAGCAGTGGATTGTGAAGGATAGATGAAGGATGGTCCATTTATTACTAAAATCCTTTGTCAAGCTATTGAAGAAGTGGGACATCAAGATGTTGTGCAAGTTGCAACTGACAATGCAAAAAATTGTAGGGCTGCTAGGTTATTGATTGAGGACAAGTATTCACACATTTTTTGGACACCGTGTGCTGTCTACTCCCTCAATCTAATGCTACAAAATATTGGAACCAAAATTGAGTGGATCAAACAGGTGTATGCTAAGGCCAAAGACATCCAAATGTTTGTCACCAACCACCATATGACAAAAGGCATATTTAGACAATTCTCAAAATTGGAGTTGTTGAAGGTAAGTTAATTCTCAATATTTTTAATTTTCTTTTAATTTTAAATTTTGCTTTTATAAATTTAAATTGTATTTTTATTTTGATTTTGAAACAAATTATTTGAGACCTAAGTTACGGTTCGGGTTCGAGGGGTTGGTACGAGAACACGTGCGATACAGGCAAAATTTTTTTAGGGGTTTGGGTACGTATGGGATGCGTGTGTATATATATATATATATTAATAATTTAATATATTATAAATCTATATATATGTATTATATATACAAAAAAATAAGAGAAACATAGAGAATTGTAAAACTAAATCATTTCATAGTATGATACTTGATCATTGATCAATGCCAAATGCCAAAGATAAATATTAAATGCCAATTGATAGTTGAAAAATATTCAAATAAAATTACTGAATTACAAAATGTAGTTCATGAAACATTGAAAATTTGAAACATGATTCAATGTTCATTGTTCATATGCTCATCAATCATCAAAAGGATTGTCAGAATCATCATGACTTGGATTTTGAGTGGTTTCAACTTCAAAATCATCATCATTTGAACCCAAAGCGGATCCAACACCATGTGATATGTCATCAATATCACCCACATCATCCATAGTGGCTCTAACAAGATCCTGAATGGTTGCATCCAAGTCAGTAGACTCGGGTGCTACATCCCAAAGCCTCGCTGCCCCCTGCCTGTATTGAGGATCCCTACGTGACAGAAGACGCAAATTGGAATGAATATACACTAAGTCTTCAGCTCTTTTTGCAGCCAACCGGTTACGCTTCACTGAGTGGATAAAGGAGTATGTACTCCAATTCCGTTCAGCGGCAGAAGAGCTTGCAACTGGAGAGAAAACCAACAAAATTAAAAATAAAATAAAAAAATGCAAGATAAATTCAAGAATGTTAAGTGTTAAATTTTACAATACAAGTGGCAAAAAAAAAAAAAACTTACTTGTGAGAGGATCTTGATTGCAAGAGGTTGGAGGTACATATAATCTTGACCATGGAGGTACCACCATGTAAGACCATCCATTTTGTATTGGTCTCTAGCAACAGAAGCGGTATGATTTTTTGATTTTCCTGTGACAAACATTCCAAATTCTCTCATGACACTTGCATGCACTTCTGGATCACTGAACATTCTACTAAATGCCGTCTTATACCCATTAGCAACTTCAGCATCTCTATATGGCGGTATTCTCCCTGGGATAGAAAGCACTTCAGTGGTATAGTACCTCGGAGATAGGGCATATGCAAGGAGGTGCAATGGAGTTGTCATCTTGTTCCAACGATGAAGAACAATTGCTTCCACCCTTTTGTACAAGGTGTCTTCAGGATCATTCTCTTTTTTTTGTATTTCTATTTTTATTTTTTCCAACATTGTGTCCATGCTATCATAGACATCCCCCAAGCATGGTTCATCTGTATCAGCAAACCGAAGCATAGACATGATAGGTTCGGTGAATTCCAATACATAATTCACACGATCCCACCAATCGTCATTCAAGATCAATGCCTTGACTTTTTGGGCCCTCTCTGAATTTGATTGCTTCCATATACTCCATTGGTTGCTAATAACCATTTGACTCAATGCATCTTTCACCTTCACAAGTCGTCTCAGAACAACTGTGTGAGATGCAAACCGGGTCTCGGCAACCTAAGAACATGTTAATAGTAAGTTAATAACACATTTAAAATATGTAAATAATGCAAAAAATTATTTTATTCAATTATGTAAAACATGACATAAATGATAAATGAAACTAAATATATTAAATTTTAAAATTTACCTTCAACAATTCCAATGTTGAAAAAGTTCTGAAAATTGCTTGTGACATATGGTGGTTTGTCACAAACATCTGGATCTCCTCAGACTCCTGGTATATTTCTTTCACCCACTCTATTTGGGTGCCAATTGCTTGCATCACCAAATTGAGGGAGTGTACAGTGCACGGTGTCCAAAAGATGTGCTCATATCTGGCCTCTACCAAAGCACCTGCAGCCCTGCAAACTTTTGCATTGTCCGTAACTACTTGGACAACATTTTCACTACCCACCATCTCTATGGAGTCAATGAGAATCCTGGAAATGAACATTGCATCTTTCACTTGCCCTTCACAGTCAACCGCCCTCAAAAACATTGCCCCCTTGGGGGACACTGCAATAACATTAATCAATGGACGGTTTTTGCAATCTTTCCATCCATCGGAAACAATAGATACACCTGTTTCAACCCAAGAATCTCTAATTGGTTTTAGTTGGGCCTCTACATATTTCCTCTCTTTTTGCAATAAGGTGGTACGCACCTTTTCATACCCAGGACTTGTGAAATCAGGAGGTGCACTATTTATTGCTGACACCATGTCCTTCCAATATGGTGATCTCACCAAGTTGAATGGAAGACCATTGGCATAGAGGCAACGTGCAATTTTTTCTTCAGCAATATCTCTTGCCTCCATTTTAAATGCTTTCTCTAATGGACCTCTCTTGCGGGTGGTGGTTTCTGGTTCTTCATCTTCTTCTTCCGTAGAGGGTATAGACAAGAAGGGATGTCTAGAGGGCCTAACTATCTGATGAGTGGGTAATGTTTGTTTTTTCTTTCCGGAACTATAACTAGTTTGTTTTCCTCTTGCAATTGAATTGTCGGCATCTTCTTGTTCTTTTATAAATCCTGCTATTTGTACAGTAGATAACCCCTTCTTATCTGGACCCACACACATGTTAATCCCTTTACCACCAGGGCCCATAAAATGAAGTTTTACTCGGTAGTAGGAGCTATTATATTGTGCATTGCAAAAATTACACTTCCAAACAAACCCCCCACCTCCAGGAATTTGTGAAATTCGTGTGGTATGTCTCCATAAAGGAGATCCTTTATCAATTTTAAACTTTTGGCTTCCATCCCCACCCACTGAACTTTGACTACTTGCCATTGTTGCAATCTATAAAAAAAATGAAAAAAAAATATATATATTTGAAAAACTTCTTCACAAACTTGAAAAAATTCATCAAAAACTAAGAAACTTAAAAAAAATCATCAAAAGATTGAAGAATAGGGTTTAAATGCATACCTTGAACACTTAAATCTCCTTTGTAGAAGCTATTTGCCACTCCACAATCGATCTCCTTCAAATGCAATCACCTCCCTTCAAAATGCTAAGATGGACACAAATTATGGAGAGAGCAAAATGAGAGGTAAAAATGAAATGCTTTAGTGTTAAAATGCCTCATATTGGGTCGTTTTAGGGTTTTGTAGCAAAATAGAAATTAAAAAATTGCTTTTTATTCACTTTTGGGCCCACTTTTGAAGTGCTGGGCCGTGGGTTCGCAGGGGTTCGCCCGGGTACGCGGCTGGTACCCCCGGGTCCGCGTACCCACGGGCCTGGTACTCGCTGGGTACGCACAGGGTGCGTGCCCAGCCCTGTGGGTTCGCCCGGGTGCGCGCTTGCGCGCACCCGGGCGAACCCACAGGGCTGGGCACGCACCCTGTGCGTACCCAGCGCGTACCCACAGGCGAACCCGTACCGGGTTCGAGGCCTGTGGGTACGAATCCGGTAACACAGGTTGAGACCCGTTTTGCCTCGAACACAATTGTGTTGAGACAACTTATGAAGGTTTGTGAGGCACTCTGTAATATGGTCATCAGACCCAATTGGTTTGTATGGAGACAATCTAGCACTGAAAGGGAAAATAGGGTTAAGCAAAGGATCGTAGATGATGGTTGGTGGGATCGTGTTGAGTATCTCATCAGTTTTACCAAGCCCATATTGAGCATGATTTGTTACACTGACATTGATAGACCTTGTTTGGGCAAAGAATATGATGGTATTGACTCAATGATTGAGAAGATGAAAACCATCATCAATGCAAAAGAGGAAGATCCTAAAGAAAAGTTCTTCAAAGAGCTACATGAAATCGTTGTATAGATGGAACAAAATGACCACTCTGTTGCATCTTCTCGCTTTTGCATTGAGTCTCAAATATTATAGTATTGAGATACTTTTTGTTTCATCAAGAGTTGCTCCATATAGAGATGGTGAAGTGGCACAAGGGCACAAGGCAGCACTTCGTAGACTCTTTACTAATCGTGACCAACATGATCGAGTGAGGGTTGAGTTCATGAGCTTTGCATGCTCCAATGGTGTTGGTCTTGATGCTCTTCGAGATAAGTAAAGGGTGGATGCTCATAGTTGGTGGTACTTCCATGGCCAAGAATACATGTACCTCAACCTCTTGCAATAAAAATTTTATCACAAGTAACTTTTATAGTCAAACTCTTTTATCTTTTAATTTTTTAAATTTAAGTTTTATATTTTGTAATTTTAATTTAGTTAAATTTTGTAACTCTTAGCTATTTAATTTGGTCTTAATAGGTTGCTAGTTCATCTTCTAAGAGGAATTGGAGCACATACTCCATCCACTCAATAAAGCGCAATAGGCTACATTCAAAAAAGGCAGAGGACTTGGTGTATGTGCATTCAAACTTGTGCCTCCTTACACACAAGCAAAGTTCCTACAAAGAGGGAGACACGAGGTGGGATATTGAGCTAGAGCAGCTTGACTTGGATGCTTCCACAAGTCACTTAGCTACACTTGATATTGATGATGACTGTGAGCCTGAAGCAACTACTAAGCATGAGAGTGGTAGTGTCAATGCTAGTGGCAGTGCTTGTGCAACTGCCACTAATGCTATTTGTGGTTCTACACAAAATGAAGCATTCTGATGCTTTTTTTTATGACCCATATGATTCAGATTGAACAATGATCAATAATGGCTTGATTCTAAACAATTGACATTTTTATGTTTGAACTTTAATTTATAATTCTATATCATGACATTTGAGTATCACTAATATTTTAATATTTGACTATGAAAGTGGTGGTGTATTTTTGCTATGTTATTTGACTATTAATATGGTGGTGTATTTTGAAATTAATTACTGCTGCAAATATGTATATATTTCTGATTTTTATATGTTTTTGTATTACCGAACCCAAAACAAACCCAACCACAAAAAAAAATTGCCTAAACCAGCGAACCGGATCCTCGAACCCGAACCCGAACCCGAACCCAAAACCAAACTAGTAACTTAGTTGTTTTATTAACGGTGTACAAGTACACATCCCCATCTCTCATACCAATATCAATCCCCATCTCCTTGTAACTATGGGATTAATTATTTTAATTAAAAAACGGTATGTACTAACCCTAACCCTAAACCCTAATTTGTCAAGTGTTAGGGTTAGAGTTAAGCATTTTTAGTTTTTAGTACGTAATAATCTTAGCCATACATTTTTTTAATTTAGGGATTTTATTTTTACCACCTCTAATTTAGGTATACTTGTTGCTATTTTTGATCTAGGGTTACAATTTATATTCTTGTTTTTCAGGTAACCATAATGGTTGGGTTTTTTATTTTATTTTGCAGATACTAGAGGATCAAGCCATGAGAAAAGGATTTTGTATGGCCTATGGAAAAGTTGTCCATGAGTTGAATGAAGTCAAAAGAAAATTTTGTGGCCTTTAATGCTTTGCAAGTATTTGCCGCTTCAAATGGCATTTGATAAAGGTGCCAAGGCATGATGATAAGTCTTGAAAATAGTGATTCACTCACCCATCAAGCTTTGATTGCACTCACATCTTATGCAGTAAACAAAAGCAAACGACAATATTGTATCAACATTTTCTAGGGCCAGAATTGATCCCTTAGGCAACATTGAGGTATCACAATCACAAAAGCATGTTGTAAATGCATCAACACCTTGTGAATCATAAAGACCAAACAGTAGTGGTGGCAATACCAATGCCTTCTTTGCACCTCGTTCTACAATGTTTACAAAGCATGACATGGAAAAAGAATGTTCACAAGTGGGCCAAAAAGGACATTGATAATATTTTGTTCTACTCTAGGATGCCATTCAATGTTGCTATACCTCCATACTAGCAAGGAATGGTGGATGCAATTGCAATTGTGGGTTTTGGGTTCAAAAATCACTCATAAGCGGCTTTGAGAAATGAAATGTTAAGTGATGCAATGCAAGATGTGAGCAATTTCCTTGTTGAGCATCACTATGAGTGGGCTAAGATAGGGTTCACAATCATGTCAAATAGGTGAACAAATAGGAGAAATTGTACTCATTAATTTATTTGTGGTATCAAAGAGTAGCACAATTTTCTTGAAATGTGTGGATAAATCAAATAGGGTAAAATCAGCACAAGCACTTCTCACTCTATTTGAGGAGATTGTTGGTGAGGTAGGGGCACAATATGTGGGCCAATTTATCACAAACAATGTTGCTAGTTGTGTAGCCATTGAGAAAATTTTGAGTAAGTATCCTACATTGTTTTGGGATACATTAGCAAACTTCCATGGGCTAAATGTGCAACAGAGAAGGGGTGAACTACTACCAAGTTTATCTACAACCACATGGGGATGTTAAGTATGATGCACACCCTCACTAATTGTAAGTAACTTCTTTCCCTAGGGGTGACAATATTTGCTATTCACTTCCTCGCATTACGAAATATTTGTGCACAAAAGATGAATTTCAAACCATAGTAACAAAATCAAGAAACATTTGTGAAAATCAAATGAAACAAATTTCTAGGGATTTCTTTGTAATAAATGATGATTTTTACCTAATTAAACTATGCAAAAATTGCATGTTCCCAAATTTTAGCTATATATCTGCAAAAAATAGCAATTTTTTTACCAGCTACATGACTTTTATTTATTTTTCAAAAACCCTAACTCAAGTTTTTCTTTTTTCGAATACCTAACCCTACACCTAATTGATTCCTCAAAATTACATTTTTTTATTTTTTTGAAAAATTCATTATCTTTTTGGTTTGCCAATTTATTCCCAAGAACAATTTTTGCTACTATGCTTGAAACGAATGTTTGTGTCAATTGAGAGGGTTGAATCTAGCTTTGCTAGTCACTTGGATAGTGTAATGTCCCCATTTTGGGATTACTCTAAATTTGCCTTGATTTTTTGAAGATATCCTTTTATGATGGTCTAGTATTCATATTGCATTATTTTTCTCCTTTTCCTGATCAATCATATGATAAGGTCATTCATAAATTTATTCATTTTCCTATCAAATAATCACAATTACTTATAAGGCTCAATAATTGCTACAAGTATCTTTATTGTATAATTGTATTATAATAATTATATATATATATATATATATATTCAATCATGTCAATGGAGCATACGTATCAACAATGTTATAAGATAACTAGTAGCATGCATGATTTATTATTCCCAATGCCACCAATAAAAGGTAGATAATGTTAAATAAACAGCATCATGTATGAATTATCATTAATTACAGTGTTATTTAAATCAATAATTTATTTATTAACACCATTATTCAAATATACAAACACTTATGTAAAAATACTTATCTCCTTATTTCCATATTTTCTTCCATAATTAAATCGGTTATCAATCCCTCATAAATATGCTGCACTCTTCATATTTTTTTCTAATTGATTCTCCTCCAATATCCCATGATCTTCCCTTCTTAAAAATTCCCACCTTTAAATACTCCATTGGGTGGAGAATCACGTCCTTTCCCCAAACCGAGGGTTTCCTTTCAAATGGACGTGCCTTTTCTCTCATTCGCTGACTGGGCTTACTTTATGCTTAGATTATTTCTAACATTATTCTTACCCATCTTAAATGATAGGATCGATGCTTTAGTTATTCTTTGGTTTATATCACATCGTTTATTTATAATATCATTTATTCTATTTTATATCATTATTCTATTTCATAATTATAATGATGTTTTTAGGCTGCATTTATACATATATAAATATATGAAGTATTATATATAAATATACTTTAATATTTATTTTGGTGTTTTATATTCTCGTATCTTTAATATTTATTTTATTATCATTTAAATTGTTAATGTTGTTGATGACAAATTCAGCTTCAATCGTATCCTTCCAGCCTATCGATTGTTCTTGTTTGATAAATTAAATAATAGCCAGGAGACTATTTAATTTATAAGTGGCACGAGTTTTGAAGAGTTATCATTTAATGAAGAATTGTATGAGGCCAACCTCATTCTACTTTGGCTACAATTATGCTTGAAGGCGCAATTCTCTAGATGGCCGACTTATAATTTGTAAAGACTTGCTCTTGATTGAGGCCGACATGATAATTGTGAAAGGTTGCATCTCCCTCTTCACTTTGTATATATATTTCCTCCTTGCTCTCATTCGAGCACATCAATCAAGTTCTACATATTCACTTCTGTAATATGTGAGTTACTCTTCAAGACAGTTCGGCATCATTGAAGTCTGAGTTCAGTCCATCTGAAGAGAGCAGTATATTTCTGTGTGTGTGCATCAGTTTGTGATGCTTGTTATTAGCCATCATATTGGCTCATTGTAAAGGCAAACATTATTGTGTTCATTCAATATATAAGAGATATATTGTTGCTGGGTTTTTCTCCCTCAAGAGGAGGGTTTTCCCAGGGTATCTGCTGTGTTATTGTCTGATTTTGAATTAATTTTGCTGTGCATTAAATCTGATCATAAAAAATAATAAATGTTTATAATATAATAATTATAATTATAATATAACCTTTGATAGTATTTATATAAATTGATTTTATTGTGTATTGTCAATCTATATATTTATAATTACAATATTATCTTATGATAATTGTAATTATAAAGATATTATAATATTTTCTTTTATAATTTTAATATGTATTTTGTTATTCATTTTCACTTATTTGTATTTCAGGGTGTTCTAATTTCAGGGACATGACAGATAGTAAGACTGAGGTCACATATATTTTTTGTGTTTCTAGTTGTTTGTGCAAATACTTGATGGGAAAAAATCCCTCATGTTCTATTTCTATGAAGCCATGATATGGTTCAAGGAGGTTATAAGGACCATGACGAACAATGACATGTACAAGTACATGTCAATATGATAGATCATTGATGACAACTACGACATTTCAAACAAAGGGAAGATACACATATTTCATGTGTCATGCTTCAACAATAAGGTAGGTGTGTATATAGTGCTGCAAATGGAGCTGCCTATAACAAATGCAAACAACAACCTTGTGTCAGAGCCCAAAAAAAGTTTGTTTGAAGATGTGAAGATGTTAAAGAATAGGATAATAACTAATACACATTTGAGGTGAAGTGGATGGGTATATAAGAGGAGGACTAACGTTAGAGAACAAGTTCATTAGCAAGCATCGAAACCTTCCGAGATTACACACAAATTGAAGAACAAAACATAAAGTGGCTAGATAAGGAAAAAGCTCCCCATTTTCACTCATGGTTTTTTGTTAGGTACTATTATGGGGAATGTTTGTTAATGCTATATTTTGTGATGTAGAGAGGTCTTGGGTTCCGAAGTGTAGAGATATTACTAGCTTTTGGGACAAATCTATATAGTGGAGAGGGCATATGTGCACCTAGACCCAAAATAGCATTGGGAATCTGTTATGGCATATTTTGTTCTAAAGCCCATGGTCCAAGTAATAGTTTAGTTGGGTTTAACAATTATATGACGTTTAGATTAGTCAAGGATTATGCCAATATAATTAAGGTCTCCTTCCCACTTGAGCATAAAATGATTATGCCAATGTAATGCATCTTTTATCATCTAACACAAAGAGACATTAGTAGGCCTCTTATATGTTTTCAGCAATATTTGCAGACATAAAACCACCTTGGGCATACAGATGCCCCTATTTTTACTTTTATTTTTTCATTCAGTTTATATTTTGCAGAATGTTCTTGTTTCTCTTAGAAAGCAGGAAGATATTCATTAAAAATTAATGTTCCATACCGAAGACTAGGAAATACACACATCAACAAACATATGACGAAGTAATTAACTAAGGAAGGAATGTCTCTGTTGATTGGCACGGTAAATTGAAATGAGTACAAAAACTGTAGGGTTTATAAGCACATTTCTGTGCTGACAGAGAGAACTCTTAGACAGGATGAGCCTAGTGGACAAAAAAGATTCTTTAATATAAATATGGATAACAGATTCTTATTCATTTGATTCTCCTTAAGCAATCATGTGTAGGATTGGCAAGGAAACATGTTAGGAAAGGGCGCTATAGGAATTGTCTTGGTTGGATGTTCCTACCAATTGGATGTTCTCACAACGTAAGTACACCACCCTAAGTTGGCTGGCATTGTCTTGGTTGGATGTCCCGCCACTTGGGGCCAAGGGGGGGTACAAGCACGCCCTTGGGCTTACTTATAATGAATAGTTTTTCTAGCACCCTATCATGCATTTCCCACCAATCCCTACCATGATTGATTATTGGAAAAGAGTATATATATTGGATTCAAAATTAAGTTATTATTCATTATTTCATAAATACTAATAGTTCATTTATTCTTAAGTTCAATATCTATTATATAATTTACTATGAAATATTACTTGTAAAACAATTTTATGATGTGTAATTGTCCCTTAAGGCAAATTCAGGCAAACTCCAAGTAGGGAACATTACATTCAAGTCTACTCCAAAATTTCTATCCAAGCTCTATCATTTTGCCTCCCACCTCACTGCTCAAATGAGTCTTAAACCTTTGGTTTATATAGGCAATTATCAAAATAAACCCTTTAGGGAAAAACTCAAATTAGGTCAATGTCATGAAACAGATATCTTTTACAATCTCTTTTCATCGAATAAAAAGGCATACTCCTCATGAAAAGGCACGACCTCCAAGGCATATTCCCATCAATAAATATATTATATCTTATTTGCATTTTATAATAAAGTCAAATGAAGTCATTTAATGTCCTCACTTTATAATTTGACTTCATAATATTAAATAATCCCCTTTTAATAAAGTCAATAAAACATTTAATGATGTGCAGTTTATAATAATTAATTCTTATTAAAGCATTACTTTAATAAAAATTAAAACTCCATAACTCCAATAATAAACCTCATAAGTCAATTCCGTTTACGCCAGGAGGTAGCCACTAAACTCACTGCTCACTAGGGTTCCTTACTAAAAATAGTAAGGTTGGCCTCTATCATCCAACTGACTTACTATAAATAGTAAGTGTATACAAATGAAGCCAAAAACCCCTGAATAACCAAGCCTCAGAATATACAAAGGATCTAGAGGTGCCAACGCTGCAAACTACCAACTGAGATACCAAATACCTCCACAATAGGGCCCTCTAATCACCATTATTAGCCTACGAGGACCCAGTGATAGGCTGAACCACCAAACTCTAACGCTCGCTCAAAAAGGGGACATTACATTGACTCAACAAACATGAGTATTTATAGGTATCTCCCACATAAGTTGCTAGAAAACGCATAGAAAGAGCATATCTCTTCTTGTATTTTGATTGTACCTAACAAGAAAAATTGTTGTTTGATGTGACTAATAAGATACTCTATTCATGTGAAAAAAATGACTCTTCATGGATTGAGGATTTTGTAATAATATTGGAGGTAACTTTATAAATATTCAGACAATCTATATGACATGATTGGAACCATTTATTGGCAATCTAATTCAATTCTTCAAATTCAATATAAGTATAGTACTACTGATCATTTATATTTTATTTTTATATTCTGATATGTGCCCTTCATAATACTTTAAAGATCTTTTTGAGGTTATTTCTTCAACTATAAATTATAAGTATCGCAGATTATTGGAACATTGGTTGACGCTATCAAGTAGAGCCACAGTAGTATGCATAAATCATTTATTTTTGCTACAAATCATCATTAAATATTTACTATATTAGATCATCTCTTCACATGCTGGCATTGAATCCAGTCTACAGTGATTGCAATTTAAAAAAGCAAAGCAGCATCAATACTTGAAAACATTGAACAAAACAAAGGAGATGCAAGGAGAACAGCTAAACAATTTATAAAAAAATATTTTTAAATTGGTTCAACTAACCATCTATTTGAAATGTAAAGAGAAACTGAACCCTAAGGATTGGGCCAAAATGAATTTCACACACAAAAAAATAAGGAATACAAAGATCCTTACCTATGTAGTTGGTAAATGTTCAGGAAGCCCCAACACAAAAGGTCGACACCAACAATGAACTGCTTAATCAAAAATAGAAAATGCAAGATCTTTATTTTTAAAAACAATATGTTGAAATCACAGAATTATATTCTAATTTATTTTTTAATGTGGACATTTGTGTAACATCTACAATTAACTGAGTAAAATGGGATTTAATAGATATAAGAAGCATTTAAATAATTACAATAAAATATCAATAAACCACCAGCTACAAGAAAATTTAAGTAAAATTGACTGATAACCAACCCTTTATCCAAAAAAGAAAATTAGAAGATGACACTGTAGCTTCACTTAAATGTAAAAAATTGTCCATACTTACAAAAGATGTTAATAGAAAATTTCAACTGCCTTCTACATTATGCACTTCAAAAAAATTTGGCAATAAAATTTTCCAACTTATTACAACTCTATAAAGACTACTTCCAAACCACCTCAAATGAGATCGCACATACGCTGTGCTGAAGTATAAAAACCTGCCTTTCCAAATTCAATTAGAACCTCACCTGTACCTGGGCCAGTTCAAGCCAGGTATGGATCCTAGTCTGGGTATAGGCTGGGTTTACCCAAGGTTTTGCCCAGGCCTATGAGTCCACCCTTGATATGTCTGAGATTTACCTAGGGCAAACCCACAGTCCCAGGCAGAACCCTGGGCAAACCTTAACTGAACCCAAAAGCACCCAAGAAGAACCTGCCCATCACACCACCCACCCCGCCAAAAAAAACCTTTCATAAGATATATATTAAAAAAATTAAAAAATCAAACCTTAACCAACCATCCTAAAAAGTGGCTTGTAAGTCACCAAACAAAAGAAAAGCAAAAATACTACCTCATTTCTCAGTTACCCAGAACTTCATTTCTACACATTGTATGTGTGGACAAAGTATTTATGTCACGCAGTGGATGTATTTTCATATCTCTATGGTGGACTACAATTTCTTGCCAAACTGATCACTTGCATTGATTTTCCAGGTACAATTGCACTAGTCTAAACCATTTTCATTGATCTTTTAATATTTCCATGTGTTTTGAATTTAATTTTGTATATTCTGTGCAAGTTATGGCTGTGTTTTTAGATTTTTTATTTTTATAGATAATTATCCAGTACAACTGTACCAAACCTAAGAAACAAAATTGGTGAACCACCATATGCAAACCCCAAAAGCAAATTGGCAACTTAGATAATTACAAACATATTACCTCCTCTATGCCACCATCATTGTTGGCCCAAATCAGACCTTATCTTCACAGAGATACCATAGGTTAAATTTCCAGGATAATGGAGGACAATCTGCAATCTATTATGATAACAGGGTATTTAAACCAAGGAGGGGATGGAGGACATAAATTGATATAATGGGAACATCAATCAACTTATAGCATCATTGTTGAAAATTATAAAGCCTGAAATTTTAAAATTCATATTATATGATTAGACCACCAAGTCCATAAATTAGCAATGGTTACTAATTTTTAAATTTTAGTTAGTATTGGTTGGTTGGGTGGTTGGAGATGGTTGTCTTAGACACCACAAACATTAGTCATCAATTTATTTGGCAGAGACATAGACTTGGATGGGAGCTCTCATGTGTGAATTCTCCCTAGTCTTTCATCCATTGATGTACTTTGACTACTAAGAATACAAACATTAATGCAGACAGATTATGTTGATCTATAATTGAGACATTTTATATTTCAAGTTTATTCTGTGTGTTGCTAATTTTATTGTATGTTTTAGACTAGGTAACCCACATTTCTGGTCTTACTACCTAAACAACCCATGTCAGCGAGGCAACATACAAAAGACTTCTCTAACAAAAAAGACATTGTATGGGAAAAAAGTTTGACCACAAGCAATTTATAGAACTGAATGAAGTTCAAGACCACTACAAAAAGAAGTCACCATTATACCAAGTTAGAAAAAGATGTCATAGGGATTGCAAGTGTTTCTTAGAGTTCAGTATGACTATGGGCAAAATGGCCACTGATGTTGACAGGGAGTTACATTTAAAGCATGCGCCTCTTTGTTCTGCCAAGAAAGGAGAGTATTGCAGTTAAGCAATGGCTGGGAGCAACATATTTTCTCAATTTTTAAGCACATACACCATTCAAGTTTGGAGGCATAAGCATAGAAGGTTTTTCTAAGAAAGAGCATGACATGAGGGGAGATTGTTTGTCCTTGGAATGACTTCAGCCAACATAGATTGACATGAAAGCACATGCAAATGAGCAATAAAAAAAGGAAGGATATTCTTCAGCTTGGAAGAGGTCTATTGCAAAGTGAATATTGAAAATGTAGTTGTAAGGAAGACACCATAAGGCAAATGAACATGTTGAGACAGACGATTGAATTCAAATAACAAACCCAGATGAGGATATTATTGTGAAGAAAGACAAAGAATCTTTGGCATGCATTATAGCGTGTCATGGCCATATACCAAAAAGTCTCTAATAGGATTGTATTGGACCATAGGCCATGAAAAGCCCATATGATACTAGGCCTCTAACAGATCCACACATAGCAGGTTTTCCTAACAAGTCATAGGCCTTGATATGCCTCTTCCATATTAGGCCTCTGTACAATTGTACAAAGGAAACACAAAGTTCAAGGATATTCAAGAGGAATGATCATTCTATTATTATTCTATGCATACTACCTCAGGCAAAGCAACCAATTAAGGGACTAACAGTTCTTAAATCCCCTTAGTTGCAAAGTCACCACTTTAAACAGACTCACAATTACATAATTGTTGCTCCACATTTAGGCAAGCACCCCTTAACTGTGCAAAAAGTCTTGCAACTTGCAAATGCCATTTGCACTACAAACTTGAGCTCAAGATTTTGTTTGTTTGAAAGTTAAAAAGTTTTTGAGAGGAATGCATGTATGCAATCAGGTTTGACTTTTCATATAAATTGCCAATTCATTGGCATTTGCGCCCAAATCTTGGCACAATTCAAACCGGATTCTTGGTTTGATTCAGCATTGGCAAAAAAATTATGATGCATCTAGAAGACTATGGTTTGTCCTTGGCAAACCCAAAATAAACCAAGCAAGACTGTCACAACAAACCCATTCACTTTTTGATGGATTTTTTTTGTTTTGGTTTTTTTATAATTTCTCAAATTTGACTTTGACTATGAAACACCAAAATGAATCCTTAACACTAAAAGTGTCATCTAAACCATTAGAAACATTAAAACAAACTCTTTTTAATTCATTTTGATTGCAAAAGACAAATATCATTCCCTTTTGTTAAACTTTCATTCTTGCTCATCATTATACAAAAAGAGTTGAAGATTACTCATTGAAGATTCCAAAGGAGCTGTATTGCTATTCCTACACATGTGCAAGTGTCCATTTGCTGCCAAGAAGATCACAGAAGAAGATTTTTGAAAAAGAGGTCAGTTTTTTTTCTTACACATGTGGCAACTAGAAGTTTCCTTCAAGAAAAGCATCCAACACTTTTTGGACCCCTTGTGCAACTCATTGCCTTGACCTTCTTTTGGAGGCCATAGATAAAATTGATTGGGTGAAGACAATTGTAGAAGATGCAAGAAATATAACAAAATATATTTATAATCACCCATGGGTTCTTAGCTTGATGAGAGATCACACCAAAGGGAAAGAAATTATGCAATCAAGTACTACAAGGTTTGCAACTAATTTTCTAAACATTGCAAAATATTTCTGGTTTATTGATTCCCTTGAAGCAAATGTTTGTGAGTCAAGCATACCTGAACTCAAGTTATTCAAATAAGGCTAACGAAGAGAGGATTGCAAAATCAATTTTTTATGATGTTTTTGTGAAGAGAGCTTTAGAGATTGTTGGCGTAACTTCAAACTTCTATTTGAATTTCAAATTAAATCTTTTATTTTTAAACTTTAAAAATATTTAGTTTCATTGTGAGTACTAAGTTGTAACTTAAATTTGTTTGTGCTTCGTACTTTGTAGGTATCAAAGTCACTAGTGAGAGTTTTGCGATTGGTGGATTGAGAGTGAAACCCAATGGGATATATTTATGAGGCCATAGATAGGGCCAAAGAGGCCATCCATAACTATTATAGGGGGCATGCAAGTAGATTCGCCACATATTTTGGAAAACATTGATTGAAGGTGGAACAATTAACTCCACCAACCCATTCATACAGTGGAGTACTATTTGAACCCCAAGCTTTCCTTCTCTAATAGCTTCATGGATGCTAATAGAGAGGTTATGGAGGACCTATTCAGATGTATTGAGGAGATGACACTTGAGCTTGAGGTGGTTGCAAAATTATAAGCAAACTAGGAGGAGGCCCTTTTCCTCACCATTAAATATAGGTGGAAGATCCACTCAAACACCAAGTAAGAAAAAGCGAATTCTTATATCTTGCAAGTTACAAATTACAATTATTAATAGAATATTCTTGAATATCTTTTTTTCCTTGTTCTTGGTGGGAAGATTGGGGTGGAAATTCCCCAAATTTGCGAAAGCTAGCCATCTGAAATTTGTCTCAACCTTATACTGCTTCTTGCTATGAGTGCAACTAGAGATTGTTTGAAACCATTCACAGCAAAATAAATTGACTCAACAATACCTCAATTATCTAGTCTTTGTGCAATACAACCTTCTGATTCACACAAGAAAGGTAGAGGACAAATCAAAGCAACCTATTGATTTGGATGAGATTGATCCCTATAGTGACTAAACTATGCAGTATGATGCACCCTCCTTGTTTACAAAGGATGAGATTGATGATTTTACAAGGCAAGCTATGGAGGATGTGGCTGCAACAGAAGCAAGGGGAATTGGATTGTCATTGGATGGCATTGCTATGTCAAAGGAGTCATTGCCATCTAGCAACAAGGTGGAGCTATAGGCACAATCTTCTAGGCCAAGCAAGGAGCCACAATTGAGTGCAAAGACCATACCCTCTACCGCCCAATTTTTCACAAGAAAAAAAGAAAATTGTAAAAACTTGCAATTTGTTACTTGCCTAGATATGCAATTTATGACGATGATTTTCAAAGACAATCATCATAAATTCATAATAGTTATCAATTAGTAGCTAGCTATTGTACCTGGCTTTGCATGATGA
>VDFB02037953.1:0-42958 GCA_007258455.2 Sequoia sempervirens | reverse complement strand
ATTGTATTTATTGATGTAAATTTTTCAATGTATCGAGTATAAAAATAAAAAACAATACATGTTCATACTTGAAAAGCTTTCTTTTGGTCAACAAATAAATTTCAAAATTATTGTGAACCATTTTTCTCAACAAAGAATCCAACCATAAATTAAAATTCATACTATAAGGTATTACTAAAATAGGGAAACCATAATTGATTAATAACACCAAGATTGAAAGGAAACAAGATATGTGAAAACATTTCCTAGACCAATTTTATGAGGAGAGTATTGTGAAAATTCTTAAATATTTTTAAATATAAATTATAAACACATATGAACACAAAATAACCATTGTAGCATAACTCAAATGTATGTGGTGAAATCCTATGGGAGAAAATCCCACACTCTAAAAATAACCCAACATATTATTCAGTAAACCAAAGGAATGCAATACACTTATAGAGAAAATATTACAATTTTATCATAAACATGTAAAATTGGAGTAAATATAGTAGCGTAATGGTACTTGCAAATCAAATTTACATACTACAAATCTAAACACCGAATAAATAGATGAAGTACAAACTAGAAACCATGAATGTTTTAAGAAAACAATTTTCAAATCTATGAGAGGTATGATATCGAATGCTTTGGTTCAAATTCCAACACCCAACTACTCTTACATTGTCATAACTTGTCATATTTTACCACCCAAAATTTGGGGACCTAATTTATCCTCATTCAACATTAAAAAAATGCTTCATTGACAATTGTAACAATATTTCATATTGTTATTCAAGATTCCAACACAATCTCCTTCTCACATGCTCTTATTTTTAGTAGAATCTATCATATGTTACTCCCTTCATAAAGACCTTACACACACCACAAGATGTTGAAACATGGAAAAAAATGCAACCTCAAAGTGGGATGCCTACCTCCTTATGTGAGGCCAAAAACTCATTAAATAAAAAATTTGGTTATCCTCCCAAATCCTTCAAGAAGACAAAATCACTAGAATATAAAATAACAAGTGCGTACAAATAATATTAAAAAATATTAGGAATAAAATTTTGAGACATATTTCCCCAAAATTCTACTACTTTTCAAAACCCTTGCAAGAACAAAAAGGAAATCCAACTCTACTTAACTCTAACTATTAGGGGCAAAGAGGCCCATAAAATCATTGTACCATTTGAAATCCTATGCTCATAGGATTTTTTAAATAATATTCAACATTTTTCATAGTGTCAACCTTCTTTAACATTACCTTCACATCCTCTACCATGTTTTTAATAAAATAATACTAGGTGCATCAATATGCTTTGTCCTTCTATGGAAAGTCAAGCTCTTTTCCAAACATATGACACGTTAACTATCACCTAGAACTTTAATGGTCCCTAAATCTAGCCCAATATCATAACACAATCTCTTAAGCCAAATTTGTTCTTTACAAGCATGAGTAGCTTCCATATACTCATCCAAATAATGACACCACCAAACATTTTGAAAATATATCCATTGGTGGATCTTCTACTATCTATATCATTAGACCAATTGGAATCCACATATCCACAAATACAAATTAAAGGCTATACCCTTGTAGGATAACCATGATAACATAGAGAATGCTAGAAAGTACCTCAAAAATATCTGAAGATCCTTTCCCTTACATCACAATGTCTAATCTTATACATACCATAACATATGTCAAACAACCAACTACACTAGTATAAGGAAACCTAATCATATCCTCCATCTCATTATGATATTTAAGACAAAACTCAACTAATAACTTCTTTCCCATCATAAAAATAATACACGACAATCTGCAAGATGCCATATTGACTCTCAACAACATTGAGTTCACATACTTACTTAAGCCTAACCAAAGCTTTATTCTAGCTCTATATCTTTTGATCTCCATCCCCGAGATATTCTTGGCTACTCCTAAATCCTTCATTTCAAACTATGTTAAAAGTTAAGACTTCAAATCATAAACCAAACTCATCCTATTACTAAAAACTATGTCATGAATAGATAATGTGATAATGAGAAAATAATCACGATCTAACTCATAGTAGATGTAATGATACAATTTGAATCTCAAAAATCTTGAAAATTACACAAAGGCATCAAATTTTTGGTACCGCATTCTAAGAGATTATTTTAGACCATATAAGTATTTCTTCAGCTTACAAATCAAATGTTTTTCTCCTTTTTCAATGTAGTGATTTGGTTATTACATATACATCTCTTCCTTCATATCACCATGAAGGAAGGTTGTATTCACATCCATCTACTCAACCTCAATATCATATGTCTCGACAAGTGATAAAATAAATTTAATGGATGTCAACTTTGTAATTGGAGAGGAAATCCCACCATAATTAATCCCTTTGATTTAAGAATAATCTTTTGCAACTAGTCTCACCTTATACTTTTCAAAACTACCATCTAAACTAATTTTCTTCTTGAATACCTATTTACATCTAATATATTTGCATCCATTGGGAAAAATAAATACATCCCACATACTATTTTTCTTTGATGCTACCATTTCTTCAACCATGGCCTCTTTCTAAGAATCTACATCATCCATCCTCATACCCTCCTTTATAGTCTTGGGCTCATCAATGTTAGTAATTATTGAAAAAATGCATCCATAATTAGGGGAGAATAACTTACTGGCAATTTTTTATGCTACTTTTACCTTCTCAAGAACCATGGTGGAAATTCTACCTCATCTTCTGAAACAACCAAACTACTTGATCTCTCCTCTTTAGGTCAATTATTATATTTTGGGTCAACTTGCTTGGTCTTTAGGTTTAATTTAACCACATTATTTTTTTTTTCTTTTTCTAGCTACAATATAGTGGAAGAAGGCTTAGCTTATTTAAAGATAAGACTTATAAAATAATCTAGCCACATGATTCGAAAGCTTGCACCCTTTCACATAAATACCATAATTAATGAAGATATAATTAACAACCTTGTTCTCCAACTCTAACCACTTCTCCCTAGGCACATGATCATATGCCTCACAACTAAAAAATCTCAAATATCTCAAGGAGGGATTTTTCTTGATAAAAATTCCCTACATGTCTTCTCAAAAAGAGTAGATGTAGGAGAATTTTTAACTAAACAACAAGTCATGGAACTAATTCTACCCAAAAAATTTATTCTAGACCAACCTGTTGCAAGTATGAGCAGTTAGTGTTGTCATTGATGCCAACAAGCTTGTTTTGTCATTGATGTCTATTGTTGAGTGAGATTGTTGCAAGAATGAGAGTAGTTGATGTTATCCACACTTTGATTAGTTGCATTATGTTGCCATTAGTAAAGTTATTGGTGTCGACCTCTAGTGTTGCTTTGATAGGATTCTTTCTATGGATATGTCATTGAGTTATTATGTCGGCTTGGTGGTATTGAGAAAGTGTTGAAGATGTTGAAGATGTGTCTCTGGTGCTTTGTTTCCAAGTGCTTTTGAGAAAATTTGATAAAAAGAGGAAATAGTGTGTTGTAGTGGTGCTATGGGTTGCAGAGGTGTGTTCTTGTGTTTCTCCACATTTCTTCTAGGTTGAAAATCTACCTATGCATTTCGGATATGTTTGTGAGAGATGTTTAGAGGTGTTATATCCAGGATTTGGTGTGTTGGATCATTGTGTAGAAGTTCTATTCACCAGTGTGTGAATTGTGCATTGTAGAGGTGTCTGGGAGAAATATCTTTGCTATTCCTTTCTCCGCAGAGTCATTTTAGGTCTTGTGGATCTAAGGGTGTGTTTATTGTGTTGGTATCTTTCTTCAGTTGAGGTGGTTCAAGGTTTGGTGCTTTGAAAGTTAGTTTATCAAGTAATAGTGTATGGTAGAGTTGTCTAGATGTACTGGGTGTGTACATTATTCAAGTGGAAATTTTTGTGAAGAATTTTGTTGGATTTTAGAGTGTTTGATGGATATTATAGATCATGTTCAAGTATGGTGTGTGGTTTGCATGTCATCCTTGAACTTGAGGAAGTGTGCACTTAAAGGTTTAATGGTGTTTACATAGGTGACAACCAACCTAGTGTTTACACTACTTGTAGTGGATAATTATTGTTCATAGAAGTGTGTGGTTGAGTGGTGTTATAGATTTGGGTTCTAAATAAGGTGTGATGTGGTTTTATTTCACTTCTATCTACCACGAAAGTGTTTTGGAACTGACCTAATTTGAATTTGCACAGTTGATGTGCATAGCCAACCTTGGAGAAGGGTCTCAAGGTAGAGGATGGTAAAAATAAGAGTTGATTTGTTGAGGGATGATGAGATAGATGTGAGAGATGCAAATGATGTGAATTTCAAAGTGTTAGAGTGCAAAATTGAGAAATGCAGTGTGAGATTTCGTGTGCTAGATTACTAGATGCAGTGAGAAGAAGGTGTCTACAATTGTTCAATCAAGTTGCAAAGGTGTTGGAGATGTTATGGTGGATTCTCTATTGCATTGAGATGTTTTTCTTTGTGTAACATTTCTTCTCTATCTTCTTTTCTATTTTGGAAGTGACTCTTTTGACAGTGAGCCTTTCTTTGGCTAGTGAGCCCTTCGACAATGAGCCCTATTGCATTTGGTGTTGATATTACTTATATTGTGAGCTAATCCTCACCATGGTTTTTTCCTTCTTGGGTTTTCCACGTAAATTTGTTTTTTTCTTGTGTATGGTGTTAGTTTGTTTTAGTTTTTGTTATTTGGTTTTCACGATAAATCATCATAACATATTTAAGGGTTTAATGAATGAACGTGGATCTAAATGTGTATAAGGGATTTGAAGTTTTAGGGTACAACTGATTCACCCCCCTCTCAATTGTCTTGTGCATTAAACACAACTCCACTAAACATACTCCTAACCATCTTCATTAGCAACCTATTTATCATTTCCTCAACTCCATTTTGTTGGGTGATATATGGAGTTATAGTGTGTTAATATATATCATTATCTATTCAAGATCAATCAAAACTTGCTGAACAAAACTCACCCCAATTATCAATCTTCAAACACTTAATCTTTTTACTGGTCTAATTTTCAACAAAGGGACTTAAAATGTTCAAAATAACTAAAGACTAATTTAATTTTGAGAAAATAAACCCATGTCCTTCTAATGTAATCATTAATGAAAGATACATAACATACAAATTTATAAATTCAAGGAACACTATTTAGGTGAAAAATATCATAATGTACCAAGTCCAATATATCATAGAAGATTTATAAGAACCAGAGTAAAATTAAACACAATTTTATATTTTATAAATGTAATATTCAAAAAAATCAAACGCAAGATTACAATCATTCAACCCCTCAAAAAGGTTTTTATTTTCATGGTTTGAAGACCCTTCTAACCTATATGACTAAGTCTCTAGTGCTATAACATTATTTTATCTACAATAATTTTTGCTTCTAAAGAATGAACACCCTAAGGTATCTCAAAAACATGGCAATTAAAAGTAGATGCAATAGACCTCTATGTTGCTCATTCCAATGGTGAAGGTGAAGACTTTGTATATCTCTTCACTATAGTAGAAGAATTCTTGCACTAAACTATGCATGAAATTGAGTGCCAATCCAAACATCCTTTACAAGCACCATAGCTCCTCTAACCATCTTGCACCCTTCCCTCAAGAGAACAACCTACCTACTTACATCATTCAATTTACTTATAGATAAAAGGTTTCATTGCATTAAAAACCAGAGATACACAAAACACCATTAATCCCCTTCACACATCCATCAAAGAATCTAATTGTAAATCATCCATGGACAACTATCTACAAGTGAGGATTATCACCCAAGTACGTCTCCCCATTTTCAAATTCTTTCCTTCTGCACTCCCTCCCTTTATCCTCCCTGTGCATCATTAGCTATTAGATTTGAGATCCGTGTATTGATTTTTCACATGGGGATTATGTTCATTTGGCTTCTTAGCATATTAATTATTGACCTCGACATCTATTCAATATAAAATATTGGTCATTTCCTTCTCTTATGTTGTGTGTTTTGTAATTTCTCCCTTCTTAATGTTTGTTATAGTCCTACTTTTTCCAATTAACGGTGTCTTTTTCTTTCACTAGTAGGCTTTCTGGAGATTATTTTAGGTTTTGTTTAGCCTATGGTTTATTTAATTTAGATTTTTTATTTTAATGTTTGTTTCTAGTATTTATTTCATGCTATTTTGAATATGTATTTATAGTTTTTTTTTTGGAAAAAGCGGAACAAGCCACTATAATATATTATTTAATTTATATTTTACATATCCGGATTCAAAGGGCATACCAGTAAGGAAAGAATCCAGAAGAAAACCTCGGTTATTGCCCTAAAAGAAAAAATTACATAATTTGAATGTAAAACCCAAAAAAAGTAGCTTGCAAATCACATTGCAAGCTTTCTACAACTTGTTAACATAATTAACAATTACATTTTGATATTGCACTATTCTCTATCTACAAAATATACTATCCCCTTAGTACCACCAAGATTAGCATTCATCTTTACAGTTTATCACAAAATTCACGTTGCCCACCCCATTTTTCTTCAAGATTTTATGCCATTCGGTTCAAAAAAAAAATTCTATGTCAGTCGATGAAAAGCCATACACCATCGAGCAAAAGACATGTTCAACAATCCACACCAAATACTTTTTGAACAAAACCTTGTATTGTTGACCAAATAATCCTTGTCACATTTATATAACAGCCAAAATTTTGTTTTTCTATAAACCCCTTACTCTTCCATAATATCTAGATATCCACCTACACTTTGATTTTCAACAGCTATCTAATCATTTCCTTCTACTAACACAACATCTGGCATTATATTCAAATTTATCTCCCCTACCTTTTCCTGAGGCACTACTTCCTCCAACATAGGCATATGAGGCGACAACGGTAGATCATGCACATGAACAAGGAAGACCATGGAAGCCTGGACAATCTCCTTCACTTTCTCAGACAACTCTTCCTCAAATTCAATCGTATACCTTCTCAAAACATCAAGCATGATAGTGGAGTCTTCCTGTGAAAGGGACTTATTTATTGCAACAAAAAGCTTTATAAATGCATTGCGACTCAACAAGAAATGTCTTGGAAATATACCACCTATATATCCCTAACCCTTCCACATATCATATTTTTGGCAAGCTTTGACAAGAATACCCTTTGGCAGAAACTCTTCATTGATGACTTTAGCAGCAATTAATTCAAGCAAACGAACATCCTAAAGTAAATCCAACAGATTTGAAAGGAAAACAGAGAGAAATTGAGAAGGATAAATTACCCTTTTCACTTCTGGTTGTAGAATCGCTTTTCCAATAATCAACTTACCATATTTGATGTAAGTTGATCAATGACCCTTGAATACCGAGAGAATTTCATCATCCCCAATCTCTTCTGCTATTAGCATTTCCCAATCTTTTACTGGAATGAAGACTCTATAATTTTTGGGATAAAATTCCATCTGCCACCTACTGTAATTTTCACAGGCTAACTTTGGCACTCTAAGCTCACTGGTACTAGAACTTTCCTCAGAACTCATACCCACTCTTTGCAAAATCCAAAGACATAATATAGAAAATGTATCACACTCATCAACCAATTTAATGCCCATCTTTAAACCAGTGATAGATTTGAGGAACTTTACAAGCATAACTTGTAATGATTGTACCCTCCTTTCATATTTATGATTACTTGCCAAATTTAGTAGATGTTGAGAATGAATTTTGAAAAAAACTAATTTAGGATCCATAGTTATCAATAGATTTTGAATGATTAACCAAATGATAAACTTATCCATGCCCTCATTATACTTTCATAAAATTTTCATCTGTAAGGACCAACCTTGAGATCCATGTCCGCACACTTCATATGCAATTGAATTGACAGCTGTCTCTTGCATTGTACACAAAATGTTGATGGTTTCGACTGGAAATGGTATACAATTTCTGATTACCATAAGGAAGAAATGCAAAGCATATTTTGTACGCCTCCTTGATTGCACAACTTGTACTTGTACCAATTGATATATTCTGATATACCTGAGATTACACACGAAGTTTAACTTGATGTCTCTATACCAGTGAAAGAAACATACGCCCACAAGCCTATAATGATGCGAAATGATGGCCCTCGTATTGAAACCATCAAAAAAGTATAGACCCAAACTAACACACATGTGGACATGAAACTAAACAACTGCCCTGCCATTTGTTGCCTATTGAGACCCTCCAAACTCAGACCCTTGGCACGTGCTTGTTAGATTACAATGCGGTGGAATACTCATTACCTTCCATCGGTAATAAGAAATGTAACATTTTGAACTATCTTTCTTTTTCCAAGACATTGAAAATTATTTAAACAACTGCATTACGCGTCACCAAATATTTTGCATATATAGCAATATGCACAAACAAAGTTGGAGTTTTGACAACTGTCAACCACATCATGAATTTGTGTCCCATTTTTCCATGCCAATATTCTACATGGTCTCCACATTTATGTGAGGAACACATGTCTATTGGCACTTTGAACTGCACTAGACATTAAATCATAACACATTTTGTTGCCACTTTCGAATTGCAAAAGTAATTGGTGCATAATGTATTCAATACAAGTCAAATACAATAACGCTTCCTTTGAAATTTTCAAATACCCACCCTTGTAGCCAACAGTTACTTTCATAAACCAAACAACAAAATGAATTACCTGTGCGCTAAAGCTACAATAACCCTTCCTTTCCAATGATATTACACATGCCCGAATTTGCATGTTTGTCATCAATTACATGAATTATTGAATCTTTCCCCTGTTCTACCCCCATGTTTTCCAAAAAATCTGCCAAACAATTACCTTCTTTGTATATGTGCATAATCTCATATGAAATAAAACTATCCAATAAAGACCATACTTGTTTCATGATATATTGAAGGTTCCAGTTGAAAATCTTACATTCTTTACATGCATTCAAAATTATTAAGGAATCTTCCTCAATCTGTAACTTAGCAATTTTCAATAAGCTTTCCATTTTTAAACCATACAAGATTGCAGTAGCCTCCTCTACATTGTTAGTTACATTTGAAAGTTTTATTTATTTTTCCATTAACACTCTACCCCTATAATCTCTAATGACCATCCCTGCACCAGCTTCACCAGGATTACCTCTACTAGCCCCATCAAAATTTAACTTAAACCAACCTTGAGGTGGAGATTTCCACACTACCTTAGCCCTATCCACCTTGTTTTGAGGAATTTGTAGTTTACTACCATTAAAAGGAAAAGTAATTTGAGACCACTGAGAGAGTAATGTAGAATCCCAATTAGAAAAAATAGCATCTACTCTTTTTGTCCTAAACACATAACTATTGACAACCTCAAAGATAGATGTTTCTAAACCAGTCAACAGACTTTCAACAACACATTTTTCTTTCCTGAAAATACATTTATTTCTAACCTACCAGATAGCCCACACTACCATTGCAGAAATAACCTTCCATATGCAAGCAAAAAATGAATTGTTAAATAGACATGGCCAACTAGAAAAAATATCCCATAATTTATTTGACAAAGGAGCATACCAGTTCAATTTGTTTTGCACAAAATCCCAACGTGTTTAAGCAACATGACACTCAACAAATAGATGATTGATATCTTCCAAATGATTCCCACATAAAACACATTGAAATGGATCTGCAATTCCCAATTTGGATAACTTATTACTTGTCAAATTTTTTCTTTTAATTGCAAGCCAAGCAAAGCACCCTGCTTTAGGAAGAACGACATGATTCCAACAAAATGAATAAGCCCTTTGAAATTCCAACTACAATACATTTTGTGAGACCGCTTTATACCCATCTCTAACTGAATACTGACCAGATTTAGAAAAAACCCACCTTAATTTATCATTTTCATTTGATAAGAATACCACTCTTTTTGTTAAAATTTGCTTTAACAATATCCTATGATCAGAAGAAATGTTGCAAGTTGATAAGTCTTTCCAGATAACCCTATGAGATGAAATATCTATCTATTCAATATAATATTTAACTTTAACACCCCACAAAGAAGATAAAGTGTTTCCAGTATTTTGAAAATCGCTCACAAAACTGATAGCCTGAAAACCATTCCATCGATCTTTCCAAAATAAAGCTTCCTCCCCATTATTAACTTCCCAAGTTAAATGTGAAACTATATATTTCCTGCATGTAATTAGAAAATTCCACATTTGTGACCCTAATGGTGGATTTGAAATAGTAAGGATTCTAGAAGGAGTAAGGTTATCTAGATATTTAGCTTGCATGATCTTGCACCATTTCTTATTTGACTGAGTATACATATGCCAAACTAAATTTGCACCCAATGATAAATTCCTATAAGCAACATTATGCAAGCCAACACCTCCTTGTGCCTTATCCATACACATTTTATCCAACGAAATTAATGGCACCTTCTTTACATTATCTATGTTTCCGTACCATAAAAAAATTTGAATCAGCTTTTCAATTTGCACCACAAAAAATTTAGGAGCTTTTAAGACATACATAAAATAATTAGGAATTGAAGAAAGGACTGATTTAACCATTAATATTCTTCCAGACAACGATAACCATCTACCTTTCCATGAACTGATTTTTGCTTGGATGCTCTAAATGATTTTATTCCAATATGATACTTTATTTTGTCTAATAAAGAAAGGAATTTCCAAGTACTTATTAGGCAATTTGGCTTCTTGAAATCCAAGGATCCTTACAATATGCCTTGTGACTGTTGCTTTTGTGTTAAAAGGATAAATCTTGGATTTATTCTCATTGATCTTTTGTCCAGATGCTTGAGCATACCTATCAAGCACATATTTAATTCGCTTTGCTTCCCACAAAGCTACTATTCCAAAAAGCAAAGTATCATTAGCAAATAAAGAATGGGTTATAGCAATGTTTGTGCTAGGAATGGCTATACCCTGCAATAAACCTTTCTCATAACTTTTAGAAACAACCCTACTCAAAGCCTCTGCAAGTATAATGAATAAAAAAGGGGAGAGTGGATCTCCTTGACAAACACCTTGTGTTGAACTGAAAAAGCCCACTGGTGTTCCATTAATTATCACAGAGAACTTTGCAGTAGATAAAAAAGAGAACACCCATTTACACCATTTATGACTAAAACCGAATTTTCTCAATACTTGAATGAGAAATTGCCAATTAACCCTGTCATATGCTTTCAACATATCAAGTTTCACAACCATTTCTGAAAGCTTGTTTGATGCAATTGAATGAAGAATTTCATGTGCAACTATAGCCCCTTCAACAGTCTCTCTTCCTGGCACAAAACCACCTTGCTCCACAGAAATAATCTTAGCAATAAAGGGATGTAACCTTAAATACATAGCCTTAGTGAAGATTTTGTAAACTATATTACAAAGAGATATAGGTCTAAAATTAGAAAAAGTTTTAGGGGAAGCTATTTTTGGAAAAATAGCAATATGTGTGACATTAAACTACTTAATCATTCCTCCAGACATTCTGGATTCTTCCATTGCATGTAAAAGATCTATAGAAATGAAATCCAAACATTTTTGGAAAAATAAAGTAGTGAAACCATCTGGCCCTGGTGCTTTATCTGGTGATAAAGAAAAAACTACAACCTTTACTTCCTCTAAGGTAAAAGGAGATAAAAGCTTAACATTATCATCTTGATTAATCAATTGAGGAATTGATTCCAACAAATTAGACCTAGCATTTTTTGATTTAGAAGATGAAGCTGGATTAGTAGAGAGCAATTTGGAGAAAAATTTAATGACTTCATTTTGAATATTTGCTTCCTTGGACAGTAATACATTTGAGACACTATCCTGAATAGAAAAAAATGAGTTTTTCACCCTCTTAATTTGAGCTGACATGTGGAAAAAAATTATATTTCAATCACCATCCTTAACCCAGAGCTCCCTAGATTTCTGACGCCAATAAATTTCTTCTTTCAACAATAATTCACACCATTCTTTTTGTAATTCTTTTTGTTTTTCAAAGGATTCATTATCCATACCTTGGGAAATTATTTTTTCATTTACTTCTGACAGTTTCTTATAAACCAAATCTTTCTGTACAAAAATATTTTTGAAGACAAAAATATTCCATTCCTTAATTTGCAACTTCAAATATTCCAATTTCTTAAAAAACTGAAACATTCTTGAACCTTTAACAAAAGGAGTTGATAACCACCATTGATTGAGCAAGGAAAGAAAATATGGATGTCAAAACCACATAGATTCAAATTTAAATGAGGATCTATACTTTGAATGTAATGCATTTTGAACTATATTCAAAGAGATGGAAAAATTGTTCAATGCATTAAAAGAAAGAATCTCAGAAGAAAGGACAAAATTATCAACTAGCCAATTCGGAGATACGAGGAACCTATCTAACCTCTCAGCAATTTGAAGAAAATATTTCCTCCCATTTGTCCATGTAAACTTTCCATTTAATGGAATAATATCAACTAATGCATTATCTTTTATGAAATTTCGAAAATCTTTCATAACTACTGGCGGAGGAGATATACCCCCATGCTTTTCAGCAAGAGAAGCAATTGCATTAAAGTCGCCTACAATGATAATTTTATCATGAGAAAACTGATCCAAGACTTGCTTTAACTTGTTCCACAAATGTTTCTTAGCAACAGTACTTGTAGGACCATAAACATTAATCAACCAAAAAGAATTAGTATAATGCTTAACCCTCATAAGCTGCCAATTGACATCATTTGTCACATTATCAATACACACTGTCTTAGCATTCCACAAGGCTATAAGCCCTCCTGAAGCACCTTGAGTGGGACAATGGACAAGTTTCCATTTAGACCATTTTTTAGACATAATATCAAAAGTTTCTAGAGAAGTTTTTGTTTCTTGGAGAATAACCACATCTACTCCACAAGCATCCAACTGATGCTTGATTTGAGCCCTCTTATAAGAGGCATTAATGCCTTTGATATTCCAAGATATTATATGCATTTACACCTTGGGAGAGCAACATGCTCTCCTTGGTCTTTTCTACTTATCAAACCCAGATAAAGTGATCTTCAAAACCGACTGAGTACCTGCCTCAATCTCCTCTTGTAGCTTGGTAGCCATTGATTTTCTACCCCTTTTGATAGGATATTTTTTAATAGCAGTAGGTGACAAAGGTGATTGCAAAATGGTTAAAGTTTGAGGGAAATCACAAATGTCATCCTCCCTCTCACACAATGTAGGGTACAAAGGTGATTGAAATACATATAAGGAATGAGATATTTCAAAATTTCCATCCTCTTCCAACACATCAGATAAAATTTCATCAACCACTTGGTCTGCTACTATGGACAATGATTTAGTAAGAAAGGAATCCAAATCAGCACTAAAATCTGACTGAGCAAAAGACTTACTACAGTCCCCTTCACAGAAGACCCCTGGCCTTAAGATTTTTCTTTCTATATGAGATGGAGAGGACATTAAACATTTCTCAGTAGCATTCCCAGAGCCCCCAGATGTAAGTAGCCTTGCAATATATTGTATTTCTTGTAAAGAGATTGAATTCAAATCAGATGAATATAGATACAATGACCTATGAAAATTTGCAAGCCCCAAATGAAATGTCCTCAACCATTGTTTTGAAAAAATGAAAGAAATATGATGACCGAAAAAAGCTTTAGTGACTAACTGAACAAGTGAATCAAAACATGTTATACCAAACACCTCTTGATTTGTATTATCCATTTTGTTCAAACATTCACTACTTAAAGCTAGAGAGTGATGAGCTTTTAGAGAAGAAGCAGAAGTTAAAGTTGTAACATCATCACTACAAAAATTAATCTCAACACTCAACAAATAAGAGTGTTCTTTTTGCAGAACAGAGCATTTAGGAGCCACCTCCATAACTGTGGTTGAAACTTCATTTAAATGAAAATCTTGAAGACAAACTTCATTTGGATGCTCAATGACAACTGATTGTTTCCACACCCCATTTGATGAATTTATTATTAACTGCGAAGGGAGATCTTTTGAAACATTCAAAAGAACACAAACCATTATAGGGTGCAATGGAATATTAAAGAAATTTAAATCATGCCTAAGAAAAATACCTAAATGATTTCCCAAAGTTTCAATAAGGTGTGTTTCTCTATATTCCAAAGGGAGACCTTGCAACTAAACCCAAAAGGGGACAAACTTAACAAAATGAAGAGAGGGGTTGAAGTTTGGGCGCCATGGAAGAGTATACAAACCATGACCTTCAAAAAACCAAGATTTGGTAGAATGGGAAAAATCCCTGTTTACCTTAGAATTAAAGATAACTACAAAAAACCCTTCCCCTTTATCAAGATAAAACACATGAGAAGAACCCTCCCATTCACTAAAAATCCAATTTTGTAATAGATCTATTTGAGGAGTGAATTTCCAAAACTTACCAATAAGAGAGAGGGACTACAAATCTTGAATTTGAGGTTGTAACAAGGCTTGAGGAAACAAAACTAGAAAAGTAGACACTGAGTGTTGAATAGTGCCCCCAAACATAACCTCTTTACAAACCCACTTTTTAGCAATCATGCTCAGAGTATTCTACTTAAGTTGACCCTTTTTTGCATTCTTCAACTACAAGTTAAGAATTCTATAACAGTCTTTATGCCGTCTAGGTATATTATTTGGAAACGAAGCTAGAGAATCAACCTCAGGCATAACATAATCTGACATATGACTAGGACACTAAAAGTTTGGATTGAAGGAAACCCCAAATTTGATTGGAACATTATTGGGAAAGGTTGTAGGACAATGACAAACCACCTCAGCACATGATCGAGTACCTGAAGAACTATCCCCAAAATTAGTTTGTGATGCACAAATATCAAAAGGTTGTTGTGGTGTTCGATTTAGTAAACTCTTATAATGAGAAGAAGGTTGTAGCTCGGAATGTGAAGACACCCAACGCCCATTATGGAAAACGAAACCAGGAACATGCAAAAAAGACTCAGAGCCTTTAAAAGAAGAAGCACGAGCTGGATGACTATTATTCACACCCTTCTGCTAATGGAATGTACCCTTCTAAAAATGATTACCTCCATTAACACAAGCGAAAGTTGCAGGACGATCATAAAATTTTGAAAAATGACCGTTCCCAACAATGGAAATTTTTTGATTGTTGCGGTCCATTTGTTTGCCAAGCAAGGTAAGTTAGCTACATAAATAAATATGTATTTATAGTTATTGGGGTTTTAAATTGGGAAAACATGGATTTTCCTTGGTTTAGCATTGTGGTGTTTCAAACATGTGACCTCTAGGTTCCATTCCCTTCTAACTGTCATGGTTAAGTCCCTATTTCTTGTTCCCCTTTGCCTTTGGGGACTAGTAAATTATTTACATAATTTTCATCATGGACATCAAAATTTGGAGTTCATCAAGGACATGTTCCAACTTTGTATTTTCTTCCACTCTCTAACCCCTGATTTGTGCTAAGTCTTCACATAAGTATACCTTTTTTGTTGTTGTGAATCTTGGACATTAGAGTTCATTGCATACTTGGAACCATGTTCCAAGTTCACTTTTCCTTTTTACTTCTCATTCTCCATCTTTCACTTCATAGTTAACCCTTTGTAGACTTTAGGAATCAAAGATAACCAAGGATGTTTCAACTAGTGACCCACCTTCCCCTCATTAAATCCTTTTATACCATTTGTCAAGTTAGACCTCAAGTCTCAATAAGACCCTAGAACCCAAGTTCCCATTTCTTGGCTTGTCTTGTGACCTAAGATCTGTCAATGCTTCTTATAAGTTCCAACTTCCATTTCCCTTTTGAATTTGAGGCTTGATCAAAGTTAAACTCTAGGATCTAAGTTCTTTATCCAATCCAACCTTCAAGTTCACCTATGACTTAAAATGCTTTTTTTTTGGTGAAAATATCTAGTCCCTAGACTCATTAGGGACTCTTTCAAGTGGTTTTCTAGGCTTAGTAAGACCACCCTTAAATACATATTACCTTTTAGAAACTCTAGTAATAACTAAATCATGCAAGAATGGAAAATTTATTAGGTTTCTTGCTCTATATGTAAGATGATTGAAAATATAGAGAAACTTGACAAAGTTCCTATAATCATGAAATATGAGTTTTAAGGAGTCCCACAAATCTCTAAAACTACTTCCACCATCTAAGATATTATAGATACTGACCTGGACCATATTTAATTAAAGGATTTCCATCAAAGAACATTTGGAGATGGTGCCACTCTCATATCAAGGATAATTTCTAACTCAAGATTAGCTCACATTGTTGAATTCCTTGCCACTTTACAAAAACATGAACTAGTTTTAGCTTGTGCTCAACACTATGACCAAAATACAATGACATCTAGGGACCCTAAAGGAAATATTATTTTGGATATATCACTTGACCTCATAGCCTATGTATTTTGACTCCTTTTCAAGGAAACTTTGAGAATCATAATATGATAGATGGAAAAAAGACTTGTTTTAGATGGTTAATATTGTTGCAAAAAGCTCCTTATAAGTTAAATAATTATGACATTGAATTATGCAATATTTTCAAGGTGTTTGAAACAATACATCATATTTTCTTTGAATTTTTTTTGCTAATGAAGTGTGGAATTTGTTTTGTAATGATATTAATATTTGGGGAAGTAATGGGAAAGTAAATTGGAAAGAAATTTTGATGGGAAATGATAAAAAAAAATGATTAAATACATGCATTTGTTTTGGTTTTCCCTATCTATTGAAATTATTTGGTGTATTTGAAAGGCAAGAAATGAGGACAAATACACTGGAGTTCAGAGGGCACTTACTGAGTCAAGCAAAAGACTCACACTCTTTAATGTTGCCTTGTAGGTAGTTGCCACCATGGAGATTGCAAAAAGAAAGTTCCTAAAACTACTAAGAGATGGAGTGGTGCTAATTCATCAAAACGAGGTCAAGTTTGGACACTCTTGGTAGCAAGGGAAACCAATCTTGGAGATTTTTATCAAAGCACTCGAGGCCTTCAAAAAAGAGTTTAATGAACAAGTGGCTATAGGGAAGAAAACCAAGGAAGAAAGAATACAAAAACTGTTCACCAATGATAACTATGAGATAGAAGAAGTCTTATCCAGTGATGAATTGGATGCCATCAACACTTTGGTTAATTGAGGCTCCTTGGAAGATTGCGGTGAGAGTAGGAATGGAAGATAACTAATGTCCCATTACATCATTTTAACACTTTTTGTATCATGTATAAGCACACATAATGTATGTATTTTGTATAATCATGTACAAGCCTAAGAGATCTTCTGACTAGATATTTTTTTGATATGTTGAGCTTCAAAATTGACAAATAGTTGATCTTATACTATAATCATATGTGCATACACCGTATTCTGGTAATTCCAACTATTATTAATACAAAAAAAAAACTTTGAGAATGTATTAACAAATGAGAAAGCCCAATAAGAATTTAAAAACGATGAGGAACTTGATGATATAATCACTTTATTGAACATAATTATACGAAGGGTAGACTCTTGGTTGTATCAAACTTGGATGTATTAGTTTATTTATACAATTTTGAAAGATGCAAAATACATTATTTGGGCCCAATTTGTAAGTGATAACTTACACAAAAAATTGATCATTGACTAAGCAACTTAGAAGTTCATAATGACATCATTTGTTGTTTATCTCTAACTCCATCTATGTTCAATAAATTGATGCAAAGAGGGCATGTATACAACTCAATGGACCAACTGATCCCTTATTAAGCAACTCATTGAAATATGCCCCTTAATTTTTTCATGGAATTTCACAACACAAACCAGTACTATGCCAATTGATTAGCATTAGCTTCCAAAAGATAAACAAACTTAATGAAATCAACACCAAGGATGTTCACCCAGATCCTTTAGAAGGTGAGGTGATAGCATATGGTGGAGGAAACTAAGCTACAAATAAAAATCGAATTACAACTGAAATGCAAGTAGGTAGTGATCCAACCATGAAGAATTCCATGCTACCACTTGTTTAGTGGGGGGAAAGATAGTTACAATGAAATACAATTCATCCGCTTAATAGGAATCCACTCAATAGTGGGGATTTTCCACTTTCCATTGGGTGATAAATTAGAGATTAAATTGTTCTTTCTCCACACTAGTGGTAAACCATCCAGGGGTTACAAGTATGTGCACTTAAACACAAGAATATGCGGCAAATTAAATGATTGGAACATTACTACTATTTACAGTCTTACAATGACAAATAACTGCAAATTACAAGTGTCAAATACAATAATATTTCATAATGGAATCTACTCCAAACTTTTGCAAAGGTTATGCTATAGCTCTATTTGCAAATGTGAGTTGAAAGACCAAGAAATAAAGCACGATTAAGGAAATAATTGCGTTTGATTTCCAAACCAGCAAACTAAAAATAACTAGACCAACAACTAAAATTTCACTAAGTTATTCAAATCTTCTTCCAAAATGCTTCTATCTCCTTCAAATTGCATACACATGAACTACAAGATTAAACACCCAACAATTAAGCATAACTTGGAAAGAGCAAAGTTTGCTCTAGAATTTCCAATGAACCAAAACACAAACCAGCAAGCTAGTAGTCATTCAAATGCTTATTTCACTCACTAAAACTCCAACAAAACTCTCCAAACTTCGATCACAGCTCTCAAAGGACAAGATGTACAACATATAAAGATGTAGCAATGCAAATTATCCCCTTTAGTCCTAGCTCAAATTCCAATGTACCTCCAGGAGATGGTGCGGCCAAGAAGTATGACCTCTCTAAAAATCAAGACTTCATTAAAAAATATAATACTTTGTAATAAGGGTCACCTAGTGCAAGAGAATGTTTTGAGCAAATACCCATATGCAAAATAAATTCATATAAAGAGTTGTATTCACAAATCTCCTTCAGCCATGATCAAACCAACAAACACAGAATTGAAATTTATTACCAAAATATTCAACTTTGAAACTCAATATGTACTTCTAGATGAAGCACACTCTCAATCAACCATCTAGGGAACCATAGTTTCAGGCCCGAAGAATGGATTGAAATTGCTAAGCTTCCCCTTAGCCAAGTTCTGAAATCAATTCAACAACATAACTTTACAATATTTTCCAAAGATGAGAATGAATGAGCAAGGCATCAATAAATAGGCTCTTCAGCAATAAAATGAATCAACTTGAAACTCCCACAAGAAACTCTTCAACTTCCTCCAAGGGATGCCACCTCTCATGTTGCACTTTATTTGAATTATTAAAACATTAATCATCTCCCTCTAGGTGTCCATTTACAAGTTGCATAATAAAACATTTAATATAAATATTAAATGCTCAAATCAACCACTTTATGTCCCCTTTTTAAAAACAACTTGAAATTATTGCCTAGGCGCAAGGTACAAACTCAAATTATAAATTGACTAAGTGTTGAAACTTAGTCCAAAGGAGAGATAGAAGCCAAAGCCAAAACCAATGCCCAAACTGATTCTGTCAGAAATAGAATGATGACTTGAGCTGAGTTGCTAATAATGCCACTACCACAATAGACTTACTAAAAATAGCCAATGCCAAAAATAGTAAGCTAACTTCAAATTCAATAGAAGACCGCACTAAACAGCCTCACTGCCCAAAATAGAAATGTGAACTACAGATGATTGAACTACTGCTAGAATGATACTACTAAAAATAGTAAATTCTAAAAAATTTCTCAACTCACTTTGCATGTTATATCATTGTGAAGCTTTCTGAAAACCCAAAAAGAATCCACAATCCAAATCTCGAAACTCCAATGTGTTGGCTAAAAATAGCAAGTTCCAGAAAAGGTTATCTGATGGAGATGCATGTCACATCATTTCGAAAATCTCCAAAAACCCAAAAAACTCCACCAGACATGCATCAGAAACACATACATGCAAACCTTCAAAAATGCTTCAGAACCACAATGAGATAGGAAACCCTAATTTTACCTTTGACAAGCCTACAGGCTTTCAAAAATAGGCTATCAATCACCAAATGGCGTATAACTAAAATGGGGACATTATAGTTTTCCCTTCCCAAAATTGCTTGTCCTCAAGCAATTCTAATGCCCTCCCAAAATCACCATGCTGAACCAAATTGAAATTGAATATGATCCCTAGGTCTCAAATCAACCTAGGAGAAAGATAACACCAATTGATGTAAGCACTGCACTGTTGGATGCCAATACAAGAGGCCTCTTGATTAAAACTAAATTGAAACACCATGGAAGAAAAATCCAAAAGGCCAACATTAGCTTCATCATCTTCAACTGTTGGATAGCAAACCCAAGTGATACCAGGATTCCAAATCATCCTTAGGAACACTATTCCTCTAATTCATTGCACTACTCTGATTAAAACATTTGAATACTCAAAGTGGAGCAACATGTCATGATCCATAAAAGATAATGCACCAAACATGTCAGTATTTGGGTCCCATATCAGTCTATAGGACCTCCAAACCTTGCTGTCATAATTCTGATCAACAACAAAATTATTCTTAACCAAGTCACTAGACCAATGCCAAACAAAGAACCATGCTCCACACTTCATCTCAATCCAAAAGGATATATAATGATTGAAAAAACTCCAAGAAATCTTCATATATTTCACTTCAAGAGCCTCAATTTGAAAAATCAAATCAGCTAATAACTTGCTGCTTCAAACAATAATGTATGAGATGTTACTATGAATTCCACTATTTATCATGAAAGAACAACCCATACCTGAATTTTGACCATACTGTATCATTCCCTTACTCATCTGATGCAAAAATTCAGTCCATATAGGAGATGGAGAGACCTGAAAATGAATAAACTAGTTTCCTAATAGGTCTGAAATAGACATCTTTTGATCTATTTTTTGGAAAATCAACATCCATGAAGACAAGCAACAACTGCAACATAAGAATATTTCATCAAAACTTTGACATGAATGCTTATGAATAAGGCTGGTGGCACCTTCAGCAAGGGTCCCCATGCCACCACAAACCAACTTCTGATCATATTTCCTTCCCAGAACACCAATTTATGATCAAAAGTAATGAACCCATGACAAAAAAAGAAGATAGCAACAATCATAGAATGAAAATTTAGACACTTATCTCTCCAACCAATCTTCTTTTTATGCATACCAATCTTCATATGAATATACTTGGAATCCCACTTACTAATTTTCAATTGGAGACATTTCCCAACACAAGAGAAAATAATCACTAATACATTCTAAAAAGAATGTGCAGATCTATCCACTTTAGAATTACCTTCTTTCCAAGTAATCCTAGGATCCCAAACCAACAACAATGAAGAACCACTTCTTAGATGGAGAATTGCTCTCACATGAACCCTCTGATTTGCTTTCTCCATCTGAATTGATGCTTCTTGAAACTCTAAGAAGTATTCAACCAATCTATGTTCGTTGAAGAGATTGAATCTAGAATCTTGTGACATGATTTGCCAGAAAGATTCCATGAATCCTTCATCAATACAATTCTAAAATCAATCACTCCAAGAGAAGATGAAGATGTACTAAAATCTAACAAGAGCCTCACAAGCATCCTCATCAAATAATGAATAAAGCCTTCATCAACATGCCAATCATCCCTTTGTTGATGAACAATAAGAATGTATTCATTTCTTTGTGATCCAAAAATTACCATTTCTTGCTGAATGGGTGCACTAGGAGCAGTAGTAGATTCAACTTCATGCAACTCACGTATCAACTCTCCAATGTTGGAAGACAAACTCAAATTTCCTCCTTCAGTAATCTCTAAAGCAATTCCTTCATCATTTTCAAAAAAGAGGATTTACTTAAACCTTACTAGCACCTTCTTCATACAAGAAATTTTCAAAAGCTTGAAAAACTTGTTGATGAGAATTTGAATGATTTTATCTCTCAGGACAACATTCCAAATCATATGTTTCTTATACGAGATCAAGCTCATCAAGAATTACCTGAAGCTCCTCTACTCTCTTTTTTTCTTGCTCCCATGAATATTAAACAATAGAAATTTGATTCTCCGCTTCAATTAGAGTCTCATGCACTTCTTGCAACTTGGCTTTGGTAAGCTTGTTCCACTCCAATGCCTTGTCAACAATATTGGCCACTTTGTCTTTGTCATGAATGATGTGCAAAAGACTAGAATTAATTTCCTCCAAGGAAAACTTAATGGACTTCATATCATCAATTGGAATGCAACATACAACTTCTCCCCTAGGCACATCATAAATCAAATGTTCTACTTGCCTATGAATTTTATCAAGTTTTGAAAAAACTTGAATACCATTTTTAGCAGTGTGTGAACTTGAGCTGAATTCTTCATTTGTTGGCTGAGATGGTGTAGAACAACTTTGATGGATAAAGATTTCAAAGATCGTTTGAGCTATATTCTTCAATTTGTCTTGCATGTGATGAACACTCTTCATCATTCCATCCATAGTGCCTTCCAATTCCTTAGCCTTCTGCCTTAGTTTGGCTTCGGGTTAAGAAAAATCTGCCTTATATCTACTAGAAGCTTCACCTTCCATGTTGTCTTCTACACATGATTCAAAGGAGTGAATCAAATCAACTTTGAAGTGGGAAGATACTTCAACTTCCCCTTTCTCCTTCTCCTCCTTAACTTGATTTTCAAACCGACATTCTCCAGAATTGTGAAGAAGCAACTTGCTGGTTGAATACATACCCTCTACTAACTGAATTTCTCCTTCATTTGGATCTGCACTTATAACCTCTTCATGCATCTCTATGTTAAATCTTGTTTCCAAAGGTTCTTCCTTTGAATCTTCAACTTGAAACTTCTTAACACAAGTCAACACACTATTCTCCTATGTAGGAAACTTGGGTACCTCACTTGTCTTCAAAGCTTCCACTGTCACATTACATTCTTCTAAAGAATGCTTGGATGAATGCAAATCCGTAGATACCCCTTTAAATTTTGCAATAAATTTAAAGGGATTCCAACTTTCCTCCTCCTCTTTAGCTTCAAAAACCTCCTCTTTGTTTTCAGCAGTCAACTTCAAAAATGGTTTCAACTTTCAACTTTTCTTCACATTGACTGAAAATTTCTTTGACTAACAAATCAACAGTGGGAGAAATCTGCTCTTCATGTTCATAGGCATTCTTGAGAAGGGATTGGACACTTTCGGGAAGAGAATCAACTTCTTTGATGGTGTCAATTAGAACATTCTTAACAGCTACAAACACATCCTCTTCCTGCTCACTCATGTTGAAGTGAAGAGGTAATTAAACAAATGGTAAATCTGATTTTCTATCTCCAATTCTATCAGAAGGATGTAAGTTTGTACTTCTAAAAATTCCTTTAAAATAATAGCTCTTCTTGGAAACAAACCACTCCCAGTTTCATTCAAATCTTGGAAACTCTCCACTATCATATTGAATATGATCTTCATGGTTTATTCATCATAGGGCAATTGTGGTTCCACAATTCTTATCACTTCCATGAAACAAGAAGTAATCAACAACTTGGTTTCTTCATTTGGATGCCTCAACCAATAGGGCTGATTCAAAGAGGTTACTACAGGTGCTAATGCAAGCTACATCTCCTCATATGATGATTGCTTTACTTGTATCAAACATTGTTCTATTAAATGAAGAATGTTCTCTTCATTTTCCCTTGACTGAAATTCTTTGTCAAGTCTTTTCCTAGCCATATAGAGAGTCTCTGCCAACTTCCTCTCTTTTTCATTAGCCATGCCTAACTACCAACTTCATCTCTTCTTCACTAGCCATGCCTAATTGCCAACTTCTGGATACCACAAGGAGTTGAACTAGAATATGTTATGAATTTCGGTGTAGTATCGAAGATCTCTGTCACTCATTTTCCTAAACATTAAGCACTGATCAACAGGATGGCAGGTCTTCTACTCTGATACCATTGAAATATGCTTCTTAATTTTTTCTTGGAATTTCATAACACAAACCAGCACTATGCCAATTGATTAGTGTTAGCTTCTAAAAGATAAACAAACTTAATGAACTCAATGCCAAGGATGTTCACCTAGATCCTTTAGAAGGCGAGGTGATAGCATATGGCGGAGGAAACTAAGCTACAACTGAAAATTGAATTACAATTGAAATTCAAGTAGGCGGTGATCCAACCATGAAGAATTCCACGCTACCACTTGTTCAGTGGGGGAAAGATAGTTACAATGAAATACAATTCATCTGCTTAACAGGTATCCACTCAATAGTAGGGATTTTTCACTTTCCAGTGGGCGATAAATAAGAGATTAAATTGTTCTTTCTTCACACTGGCGGTAAACTGTGCAGGGGTTACAAGTATGTGAACTTAAACACAAGAATATGCAGCAAATTAAATGACTGGAACAATACTACTGTTTACAGTCTACAATGAAAAATAACTGCAAATTACAAGTGTCAAATACAATAATATTTCACAATGGAATCTGCTCCAAACTTCTACAAAGGTTATGCTATATCTCTATTTGCAAATGTGAGTTGAAAGACCAAGAATAAAGCATGATTAAGGAAATAATTGGGTTTAATTTCCAAACCAGCAAATTGAAAATAACCAGACCAACAACTAAACTTTCACTAAGTTATTCAAATCTTCTTCCAAAATGCTTCCATCTCCTTCAAATTACATACACATGAACTAGAAGATTAAGCACCCAACAATTAAGCATAACTTGGAAAGAGCAAAGTCTGATCTAGAATTTCCAATGAACCAAAACACATGCCAACAAGCTAGCAGTCATTCAAATGCTTATTTCACTCACCAAAACTCCAACAAAACTCTCCAAACTTCGATCACAACTCTCAAAGGACAAGACATCCAACATATAAAGATGTAGCAATGCAAATTATCGCCTTTAGACCCAACTCAAATTCCAATGTACCTCCAGGAGATGGTGCGACCAAGAAGAAGTACGACCTTCTCTCTAAAAATCAAGACTTCATTAAAAAATCTAATACTTTGCAATAAGGGTTGCCTAGTGCAAAAGAATGTTTTGAGCAAATACCCACATGTAAAATAAATTCATATAAAGAGCTGTATTCACAAATCTCCTTCAACCACGACCAAACCAGCAAACATAGAATTGGAATTTATTACCAAAATTTTCAACTTTGAAACTCAATATGTACTTCTACTAAATGAAGCACACTCTCAATCAACCATCTAGGGAACCATAGTTTCAGGCCCTAAGAATGGATTGAAATTGCTAAGCTTCCCCTTAGCCAGGTTCTGAAATCAATTCAACAACATAACTTTACAATATTTTCCAAAGATGAGAATGAATGAGCAAGGCATCAATAAATAGGCTCTTTAGCTATAAAATGAATCAACTTGAAACTCCCACAAGAAACTCTTCATCTTCCTCCAAGGGATGCCACCTCTCATGTTGCACTTTATTTGAATTATTAAAACATTAATCATCTTCCTCTAGGCGTCCATTTACAAGTTGCACAATAAAACATTTAATATAAATATTCAATGCTCAAAACAACCCCTTTATGTCCCCTTTTTAAAAATAACTTGAAGTTGTTGCCTAGGCCCAAGGTACAAACTCAAATTATAAATTGACTAAGTGTTGAAACTCAGTCCAAAGGAGAGATAAAAGCCAAAACCAAAACCAACGCCCAAACTGATTCTGCCAGAAATAGAATGATGACTTGAGTTGAGATGCTAATAATGCCACTACCACAATAGACTTACTAAAAATAGCCAATTCCAAAATTAGTAAGTTAACTTCAAATTCAATAGAAAACCACACTGAACAACCTCACTGCCTAAAATAGAAATGTGAACTGCAGATGATTGAACTGCTGCTAGAATGATACTACTAAAAATAGTAAATTCTGAAAAGTTGCTTAACTCACTTTGCATGTTATATCATTGCGAAACTTTCTGAAAACTCAGAAAGAACCCACAATCCAAATCTCGAAACTCCAATGTGCTAGCTAAAAATAACAAGTTCCAGAAAATGTTGTTTGATGGAGATGCATGTCACACCATTATGAAACTCTCCAAAAACCCAGAAAACTCCATCATACATGCATTGGAAACACATACGTGCAAACCTTCAAAAATGCTTAAGAACCCCAATGAGATAGGAAACCCTAATTTTACCTCTGACGAGCCTATGGGCTTCTGGAAGTAGGCTATCAGTCACTGAAGGGCGTATAGCTAAAATGGGGACATTACACTCATTGACTTAGACATGTTACATTTATTTTATCAACCAGGGAATCATAATTTCTTGGAGGGTGTTAGCACTGCATGTGTAGTTAAGGATTCTAAGTTGTCATATCAATTGTTTATAGAAGACATAAGCAAAAGTAACCTTAATTGGAAACAAACTTAACTAAAAACATATTTATCTAAAAAAAACCTAATTGTATAATAGTTGTTATCGGTAGATTCTCTTGTAAGGATAATGACTAACAACTTCAACTATGATGTAACTACTTGCATACAACTCCTTTTTAAAAAACTACCAATAACAATTAATTTATTGCTTATACAATCAAATTAATAAGTATAGTTTAATAATTTATTCTAATATTAATAACAATCTAAACTATGAGGATTATTGTAGTTACCTCAAGTGGACTTTGCTTGAGTAGCTGCAATTTGTAATGTCCCCTAACTGTAACTGATGTAATTCTTTCAATTTGCTACTTTGGATGTTTCGTTAAACAATCTACTTACAACCCTTCAATGTTGGTAAATGAAGTCTTTTTGTGTTTCCAATGTAAGAATGATAATGAAGTTGCTAATGGATTCAATCATGAAGTGCTCAAAGACTGAAATTGAAATATAACTACAATCTATACTTTAACTTCAAGTGCAATGTTAATTGTTTATGCAGACATGCTATTATAGATCATAGTCATTTCATCAAACACTTTGTGAACGACCCACCTCCATTATATTGATTACCAATATGTTGCCCTTCGACCGAGGTTACAACCACTGGAAACTTTCAATGGGTTGAATACACGTTGGGAATCAGGACTCGTTTAAGGGCGCCATGATGTAGTGGGGAGTTCAATCGAGCCTCTAGGAAAAATCAGCTTATCTCTGATGTTGTGGCCGCGCCTGGTAGTGCTGGCTAGCTGCGTTTGCTCTTGATGATTTTGATGTCCCCTGCCTTTTTATCTTTATCTGCTAAGATGATTCTCTGAATTCTCCTATGTGATTATTTGTACAGGTCGATGGAGTAATCAGCTGTCTTGATTGAGTCGCTGCCTCTGATAAGAACCTTTTAAGTCATCCGATATATATAGGGAGGCCTCGGGTCTGAGTTCTTCCAACGACTCTCAGCCTTGTTATAAGACCAGATGCTCCCTTGAAGCGATCACAACGCCTGTAGATCCCTCTTCAATTCATGTCTATGGTATTCCCTCTGCTTGATGATGTTGTAGCCTAAGTTAGAATCGCGTCCCTCTTGTGCTGTCCGCAAGCATCCCTATTTTCCTTCCATCCATCATAATCATTTTATATTTTATATTATTTAATATTTAAATCATTAGAATTCATATTTTAGTATTTACAATAATTTAGTTATAATATTATCTTTAAATTACTAATGTTTATATTTTTATCTTATTTACTTATTTCACTTTTTATTTCAGTGTTGTGGTTCCGGGAACATGACACAATTCCACAATATCTATATCAAATCTTAAATTAAAGCTCCATTGAATGAATCCATTTTTATTGAATTTTGAAAAGGATAACACAAATCGATAAATAGAGTATTGATTGACAAAAGTGTTGATAACCAAATCTACTAACACTAGATCTTTAACTTCTCACAGGATCTAACATATATACAGGATTCTGAGAGTCTGACTATTCTTGGACTCAAAACAACTTGCAAATAAATGTCAACTCCCCCAAAAACACAGGGAGAGGACTTATTCTTATCATAAAAAATAATGTGAAACTAATCATGTAGAGGTGTGAGTGTCATAACCCCATTAATACTCAACATCATAAAGAAGGCAGTTATAATTGGAAACATGCAAAACAAGGCATAACTATTTATGAACCATGATCTCTCATTACCATGATTATTTTTATTAATGGTGACAACATCAGTAAAAATAAAATGATTTATAAATAAACCATTTTCACATTCTTTGAACACTATCTCCATTAGTTGCACATAAGATTCTATGTGTTGTAGGTGATCATCCCCTTGGTTGTGGGATGATAAGTCCTTTGTTGCAGGGGTTAGTTTACTTCAAAGGCATCTCTTCATCATTAATAATAATTATTAACATAAAACTCTATCACATTTTATAGACATTTACAAATGCACACAATCATTTATCAATATAACATATATCATTTTGAATGTTTTAATACTTATGATAATTATAAAAAATCTAGATAATATCTTGAGATTATCACAAATGTCATGAGAAATGTGAAACTTAGAACAAGGAAATGAGGGAAATTTTAGGACTCATCACACCCCCCAATTTAGCATCTTGCTTGTCCACAAGCAATTCAAGGCCTTTGGCTATATTGTAGTGCGATGATTCTATAGTCTATCAGATTAGTGTCTCCTTCCCCTTACTTTAAGTAGAATCCTTTCTATGTAGATAATCTCTCCCATTTGACCTGCTCTGTTGTCTTTTGTGATTCCTACCTTCCTAACTAGTGTGGAATTAAATAAAGGAGAAGGGGGGGGGGATGAAATTTCAAGGGAAACCAAGTAATTTGATGTGCAAGGGATGTCCTGATATATTGATGTGCCCTTGTAATTGACGCTAATTAGTTGAAATCAAAGTGGGTCTCTTTCCTTTTTAGTTTCTAAGTTAGATCATTCTATTTGTTTTGTGAGAATTTGAGTGCATCTCTACTTGCTCCATAATCTAGTTCTTTGAACCTTTTATAATATTTTGATCTCCAGGTTGGAGAGGATATTTTTGAGGGACATGAAGATTGGAGAGGATATTACCAAGGACCTGACAAATGATGGGAATATACTAAATCCCTCTTATGATCTCTTTAATGTTGATAGTATGCCCTTACCTTCGGTTAATTGTGCTAGTATAGAAGATAAAACTATGAAGACAATCAATCAAAAGGTAGAGAGCTTTAGTTTAGGATGGTCAGAGGTAATGCCATAAAAGTTTGGGAAAGGGAAGGAAAAGAAAATGAAAAGAAAGAGCGGTCTAAATTCTACTCTCAAAAGAATCAAGAAAAAAGGAGATGACTCGATGGAGAAACTAAATAAATCCTTTGAAAAGGATAATTTAAAATTAAAGAGGTCGCTAAGGCAGGAGTTAGGGAAAGATTTGGAGCAACTTCATTACAATAGGTTCATCTTGATCAACCTAATATAGTAATGCCAACTTTGTCACTCTTTAATGGCAAGCCATGCATAGTATAATTTGTGTCATCTCCTTCTTCTGAGAGGACTCTCTCTCTTGCAAAGACACCCCCAATAATACCAACTTCCAATGTTCATCAACATCATGGGCACAAAAAGATGATAAAACATAAATAAAGGTCACAAATGATGAAATGGTCAAGAAAAATGAACAACTAAAAAGGGGTGAATAAATATTACAAAATCCATAGTTTCCTCCCAATGAAACATTCTTAGCATGAAACTACATCAATTAAGGATACAAAATATGATGCCATTAAGATGGAACAACATGAGATATCACAAGGAGAAGTTGATTAGTAGGGACATAGTTCACCAAATTCTCATGATCAAAACCCTCCCCCTTCGATGCAGTGTGAGGAAACTTGAGTTTGTAACTCTTGAAGTTCCCGCACATTGGTCCTTTTCAGGAATCTGTGGTTAGTTCCACTTAGCCCTCTCACTAGACAACATAGGAGAGGTTCTCTCTCCCACACTCAATGAGAGTGACCCACCCATGATTGATTAATGTGTCCACCACAATAATAACAACAATAGTTATTGATGCTTTAATGCATAATATTCTATGGGACCAACTTGGTTGAATTTGGATTTTGCTACCATAAGGAAGAATATTGAGATAAAATCGAGATAGCGTTGGATGTTGTAACAACAATGATAGAGAAAGCAACATAAGAAGAAACATAAGATCATCTTAGTTGTTGAGTTGAACTAGACTAGAGAAAGGATTGTTGAAATAACAACTCCTATGGTTGATAAGAATGCTTAAGATTTGACACCCTAGGACTCCCAAGTTACTTAGATTAATCTAGGAAAACATAATAGGGAAGAGGAAATAGTCTCCTTAGACATAATTGTTGAATCCTTGAATCTCATAATAGTGAAGGATAATAAAATTAAAAGGGAGTTGAAGGAACACTTACAACAACAAGTATTTCATCAAAAGTTGTATAACTCCTATTGCTACCTAAGAGGGTACCTTCATATATATGTACTAATTTTTATTACATAAGTTAATATTGATACTGTTAGAGTTAGAAGACATATATCTAACAGTTAAATGTAGATTTGATCAATAAAACAAAGAAATAAGACACAGAAAATTATAGCAGAAACAAGACAACATAGAGAATTTAACGTGGTTCACCCAATCTGGGCTACATCCATAAAATCATAGCCATCCAATGATTTTATTATCTAGTGTAAAACATATTACAACCTCGCTAATAATTCCCTACTGCAACCCCCATCCAAACAAGCTTTTTAGAAGCTTCCAGAATTAGGGTTCTACAAAGTCAGTTTTTTGTTTTATTGATGATGAAACGAAAAAGGGGAAAAAAAATTTCTCAGGGGCTGCCGCCCCTAAATCCCCGCTTTTCAGGGGCTGCCGCCCCCGAACCCCCACCCAGGGCCTAGCCCGACCCGGCCCTAGACCCCGGTGAGGATACATGAAGAGTGTATAGTATAGCATGATCAGTCACCACATACCAACATATACACTATAGGAGATGAAGTAGAAGGTGTAAGCTATAGACAATTGGATAGATAGTTTTGTGGATAAATTTTGTACACACATTGACTATGGGTGTAAATTTCACAAATAAATTTATCAGTTGAATCAAATAATGGAAAAAATCCTAGGACTCATGAGGAGTGAGGATGACATATATGAGAGGAGTATTCCTTTGATAAGGGAGATAAACAAAATATATCCTTAGGAATTCCAATGGAATTGTGTAGCCTATTGACTTAGGTTTTATTGAAACAACTATAAAAGTGACAACCTTTAAGAGGGATTTGATTGCTTGGTATGCACGTGCAATCCTTGAAGAACAAGAAGAGTTCTATAAGATCAAGGATAATTTTGAATATTTCATAATTTTAATAATTAATCCCAAACTAGTTGATATGACGAAACACAAAGTAAAATTGGGTAAGATGATCTAGGAAAGTGTGAAAGGAAGGGTTGATGAATTGAGGCACAAGACTCATTGGATCAATATGTAGATCAAGTAAGAGTTTAAAGGTTTTGATAAATATTTGATGGATATGAGTAACCAATTGGATTTTCTCAAAAAATGCATGAAGATTCTAAGTTTAGTTTAGATTTCTTGCATGGTCCAATGATGCCATTTTGGACAAATGTTTGAAAGTCTACATGAATTTTAAGTAAACGAAGAAATCTTAGAAGCATATTTGAATTTGAATAATTTTAGCACTAAGCTAAACTTTCAAATTTTATCATATTGAGAAAATTAATCATTTAAATTATTTAATTAATTCTTTCATTTATAATTCAATAAAGACTTGATGTAAAGTGGGTCCAACTTAGCTTATAAAGTGGTTCCTATATTTTGGGCATGCTCAAGTGATAGTTTAGAATTATGCATGAACTTGTACAATATGCTGCATGGATAAACTTGTGAAGAGTGGAGTTAAAGGAATAATTTTCGAAGTGATCTAAAGATAGGAGCATTTGCATGAAATTCTTGAATATAGATAATGCATGAAAATGGATTTTTTAGCTCCTTTTTTTCACTATAAAAGGAGGCATCATAGATTGTATAATGGCTAGCTCTTTTGGTATTTATTTTATGAGATAAAAATTGTTAGTAATTTTTTTTAATAGTCAAAGAAAGAACTCTAGAAGAAGAAGATTGAAATTTTGGTGTAGAAATTCTTGTTGAAGTTAATAAAGACCATATCTTCTAAAAGTGTTGTTTTTCTTTGTAATAGCAAAGTGCTCTAATTAGTTCTTTATGTTTTAAAATTATGTGAAATTTGAGAACATTGAAATTGAAAATATATTATTGAGTTGTTGAATTTTATATTAGATTTACGTGTGGAATATAGTAGTACAATGAATACACTTTTGTTTTCTCTAAAATCCTTTGGGGATTGCACTTGCTTTGTTGTTGATTGAACAATTTGCTAATAGTATTACTCTGAGCTTAGAATTAATTTTTCATATTTTTCTACATAAAGGAAAATATTTAAATCAAACCATTCATTTGGAGATAATAAATATTAGGTTTGTTATATTTTTAGAAGATTTCGAGTAATCTTATTCTACCTATGTTGAACCATATCAATTTGGACATCAACAATGTGGCTAAACTATTCCATCTCAAAGTGGGACACCTACCTCCTCATATGAGGCCAAAAACTCACTAAAAACAAAATCTAGTCATCCTCCAAATGGGATGTTGGAACTCTCCCACAAGAAGACAAAATGACTAGAGGATGAAATAACAAGTACATAAAAAATATATTTAAAAAAACATTAGTAATGCAAGGTTGAGACATTTTTCTAAAAAAGGTAGTACTAACTACAAATATTACCTACATATAAACACACATGTTGCACAATTCGTCAAGTGTGGTTTCTTTCAATATTAAGGCATCAATCATTCATGAAACACTTCACATACTCAGAAAATAAATGAAACCTATTTAAAGTCAAGATCTATCAACTTTTCAAAAATATGTATTTTATTTATTACATTATATTTGATGAAATGAACTTAATTGGACTAGGGTCATTAAAACTTATATAAAACAAATTTCCATATATCATAATTAAGTATTGTTTAGTGGTTAACTAATTATGGTTGTTGTCAACTTAGAATAGTTGCCAATTACTACCTATTCCTTTCCCACCTAGGGACAACTTAGCATAGATTTATATTATTTTACTTAATTTTTTGGGTGTTGAATTAGGTGAGCATGTCCTCTTGTGACATAAAGAAAATCATGTAAATATACTTTTAAATTTACCAAGTTTCAAAAGTTATAAATGCACAAGAAATAACAGGGATTTTAGAGAATTTGAGAACAAAAGGGCACAATTAATGATGCTAGATTCTTGTACATGAACGTATTCGCGTACAAAAGAGACCTTGACTCATAGATTCAACCATAGATAAAGTGTAGTTTTTGACATAAAATCAAAGGTGTACACATATAGAAGATTCTCATTTCTAGTTGTAACGTGCATTGAAAATTCCAAAATATTCACAATGCATAATTTTGGATTTCCACTACATTTGCACATTCCTTGATTATGAATATTATTGCATTATGTGACTCCAACCATTAACACACAAAGTAAAATAAATTGAAACTAGTACACATCTCACATTAGACAATCTTTCTTTTAGATAACAAAATACTTTTGACATTATTATGATCTTATTCTTCTCAATTAGGAATGCAACCACCAATTCAAATGATTATACAAGGCAATATTAGAATAAGAAAAATTATACATGATTGATAACATCTAGAGAACTCTTTGCAATTTTTCCTTGTGCACAAACACTCTTATTATTTCTTGTCCCATAAAGTGTGTCTGCTTTCAACATTAATACATCAACAATTCATACAACACTTCACATACTAATAAAGACATTAACCTTCTTCAAGGTCAAGCTCTATCAATATGTATAACAATTACTAAATTATAATATACATGGCCAGTAAGAGGTTCTGATATATATTGATGACAAGCTCTATCAATGATGATGACAAGCCTCTATCAATATGTATATTAAAATTCATTAGTTTGCAACTAAACTTAGTAATTGTGCTACTTAGCAGGATTGTTTGCCTTTGTAGAAAAGCGAGGAGTTGGTCATCTAATTTACAGCTATTTATTTTCATAAAATTTAAGTGTTATATTGGACAATTATGCTAAAGATTGCTTGGGCCATATTAATCCATAAAGCATAAGGTCTCACATTTAATAAAACAATAATTAACATTAGAAACATAGACTGCAAGGGTCTTACATTCACAATAGTGTCACAAGTTTTCAAATATTGTTTGATTTACACATTTCCCCTACATTTCCATTCTAACAATATACCCACATAAAGAAAAATATGTATGCAATCCGTGCAAAAATAAGAGGAGTGTCTTCAAATAATGTCAACACAAAATTCTTAGAAATCCATTTCGTTACCCTCATTGTATACTGTAAAAATATAATTTCTTGTATCAAAGGAAAGCAAGGAAAGTTTAAAATATATTTTTCAATAATAATGGTGTCAAATGAACAACTCTTATGAGATGACTACAAACAAAACATTCATCTTGCAATTTTTATAATTACTTCTTAATCATATCATTGAACCTTTGAGTACAATTGCTAATTTATATAATTATTTTTCATTATGTATTATTCATTTTAAATACATGTTTATTTTTTCATATACATGTATGCTATGAGTGTGCTTTTTCACATGTAAAAGATGAAAAATCTTAAAATTGTCTCCCATTAAAATTATATGTTAAAAAAACACATTTAATACATTCTATACCACTCTTTTCATGACCTAAATTTCACTTTAATTTTCTCTTATTTCACTCATCTTTAATTTATCACCATCTCAAATTTCTATTCAAAAGAATTAAACATCTAAAACCTTAAAGAAATAATATTTTGTCAACCAAAATACCTTTCGCGTAAATATAGAGTATAATAGAACTCAAGATCTAAATAGCTCATGTGCAGTCTCAGTAGTCCCTTCTTACATCTATAGAAATTGTTACAGATGAGCAAGTTTTATATCATCTATGAAAATTGTTAGAGAGGATCAAGTTTTAGTGCTGATTTTTGTTGATGTTGATTCCTTTGTGACTTCTTTCATGATTCTTATTTTGACAGCACCTTTTGTACATTATTTTTTTTACTATTAATATATGCTTTTTCCAAAAAAAAAATATTAATATATGCTTTCAACCAAAATTGAAAAAAAATAAAAAAATAAAAAAATAAATAATATAGCAAGTGATGCAGACCTTAAGTTAGAAAAAAAATAAATCTGAAAACATTTAGTTTGACACTAATTTTTTAATACATTTTTAATGGGTCGCTCCCTTGGATCACTCACAACTGGAAAAATTATCAACTTTTTTGAAAAATCATCTCCTTCAAATCCAACCGAACGACTATTTCGCACGAGGGAGGACGATATACGAGATACGCATATCTATAGTTGTACCGTTGGCCAAGGATCTTTGATAGCGGCAGCAGAGGAATGAGGGAGGCAGAGCAGCAGAGGCGATGGCGGAGGAATTGGTGAGGCAGAACAGAAGCTTTTTCTTCCAGGTAATGTATATCAACTATTAATATTTATTATCTCATTTTCTGCAATAGCTAAAATGTCACAGGCTACAATGTCAGGATTAGCTTTTGTTTATGTTATTTTTATTTATATTTCCTGCCATGGCTTGTCTAGTATGATTCCTCTTCAGAGGTCTTTTCCATTTACCACAACCTGATGTCTTCAAAGTAGTTTTAGGAGTCTCCCATTTCTCTTCTTGGTCTCATCAATTTTCATAGCCATCTTTCGTTTATCATGGTTTCTTCGGGTTGAATTTATGCCGTCTTTGTAATATTTTCAAGTAATTTGGACCTTTCTTATGCACTATTTGAATAGAGGAGGAAATCTATGTTACATAAATTGAAGCAAAACTCATAAATATCATTTAGAATAATAATTTAGCCAATGGTAAGCAGTAATTTTTCTCTACATTTGACCTAGAAGTTTAAATATGAGTTATACCGTTGGATTTAAGTTAGTCACCAATGGTGTTTTGTGAGTGGCCAGCTTGATACCAACAACCAATGACTGTAAAAATTTCAAAACAATAATATGTTTGAGTTGCTTCAGCTTCTATACACAGATTTTCATGGTTTTGAGTCTTTTGATAAATGTAGACATACAAATGGGGGCATCATTTGAATTGTAGGGAAAGGACGATGTTAACTCAAGTCTCTACTTATCAGCAGGTTTTGGAGATTGTGAATCATCAATTTTCTTGGGCTCATACCTCTAGTTTCTTTGCATCTGCATCCTCAATTTCCATAGGTACATCCTCATCACAGTCATTTGACTTTTTGGATTTTGGGTCTGGAATCTTATCATGTTCATCCTTGTCCTCGGGTTTCTTTTCATTATGGTCAGGTATTGTCTTAGGTGGAAGAACAGGATGATCAAAATCATCAGAAAGAAGATTAACTATTACCATAATCTTGCATCACTTATATAATAGAGGAAAAAAGAAAGTATTCTTCCTGTGGAGGATGTCCTCAAACTAATCTCAACATTTAGTGAAAATAAAGTCCAAAATAATGTCCAAAATCCTTTTGCCTCCCACTTTTCTCAATGTTCTTGTGATGATCTTATTATAATCCCATTAAAACTTGATTCCAAAATTGCTACTAGAAAAGTGAATTTGTAAAACTCCAAACCAAGCTGAGAAATTTCACCATAGAGCAATACAATCTGCGTGCCATATTTCTATTAATCCATGTTTTACATCTTGATACTAGCATAATTGTAATATTGAAAGGAAATATTTTATCCCTTGTAAGAATTATCATAGTCTACTCCTCTTGAACATTGATCAATTCATACTCAACAAGAGATAGATTATTGTCCTCTTTCACAACAAAATCTGCAAGTCAGTTATCTCAATCCTACACCATTTATCAACAACAAGATGTATGGATCCTCTAAACATACTAGTCTTTTTATTTTATAAGACTACAATTGATCCTTCCTTCATAAGATCCACTACTATAAACACAAAAAACCAACACATGGACAAAAACACTTGAAATAACAAAGAAACATATGAAAAACAGATTTTAAATATTAATTAGCCAAAAATAATGTTTTGGAAAACCTAGTAAAAGGGCAAACATTTGCATGATAGATATAAGACGCAATTAATTAACATGCTAGAGAAAACAAAATAATATAAGTTCCATGCAGCTGAACAAATTGACTTGGTTGCATAAAGCCCATACCAAATATATTAGCACCGTTGCACATGAAACTTTGGCCTTTCAAAGTCAGGAATGGGGGACAATAGACCACCTTCCTTAGCCATAGGAACTCTGCCAACTTGAATTTGTAATTTTGTAGCACTGTAGAACATTATGCCTAGGGCACTCAAAGATGCTCCTTCTTTGCTCATTCATGAGATTTATAGCCATGGGGTTGCCCAATGGAGTGTTGATGAGAATGGTGACAACGGTGGCAATGGAGGCCATGATTTGCAGGAGCAATGCAACTCTCTCAAATTGTAACTAGGGATTTCTTCACACAATCATCATTGCTTTTCATCACCTTTCCACTTAGGATTGTGGAGGCAAAGGTGGAGGAGGTGGATTTGACAATGAGAGTTAATATGCGAGTACAAGGTAGAGGTGGAGGTCATAGTGCGAAAGGCCATGAAGAATTACATGGACATTTTCTTGAAGCAGGACGGCCACAAATTTTCTTCCTAGGTTTTAAGCTCCTTGTGTCTAGCTAAACGGACTCTGTTTCTTCTCTTGCAGTCACAATTCTTGTAATTTCTTTACTAGCTAACAATTATTAAACTTGTAAATTTTCTTTATTAATATTCATACTGCTATAAGTTGGCCATGTTAGATCCTTGGATGAATACATGATTCGACATCTTTGTAGCATGTTGTCTTGTAGGCCATTGATACTCTCTTCACATTGCTGGCTGTTTGACAGTCCTGTGTCTTGTGCTACTATTTCAAAGTATATGTTGTATAGTGCAGCTTAGTTTTCTATACTTTTCTTCTTTCTATTTTGTTTAATTTTAGGCATAACTTTGACTTAAGGTTTTTCTCCATTCTGTTTAATTTTACTCATAATTTCTGGTGTGGTTTATTGTTTTTTCCTGTTTTTGTGTTTGTAAAACAACTTTTAATTACAATAACTACTGAATAGAAGGATATTTTTGCATGCTGAATGGAGAGTTTGCAGTTTTCAGCAAGTCTATTTTTTCTTAATGATCTCCTTTTTCCCAATTTCCTTAGCTTTTGAGTTTTTTTCAAACTAAGGCCCAACTCTAAATTTTTATTTTAAATAAAGAAGCTGAATGAATTGCAAACCCAGTACCTAATACACATTAGAGAAGAGCACGAAAATAGCCTAGGAAAACAGAGAGTTGTGGCTTTTAAAAGAGAAATACCGATCAAAATCTAATAGAAAACCATATCACTTAATAGAAGGCCTGATAGTGCTAAACTACATAACTGTTATAGTTATAATTTTTCCACAGTCCACGAAGAGTAGTATGAGTGTTTCTGGATTAAACTGTGTATGCTTTTTTTGGATTAAAAAAAAGCATACACATTTTAATCTAGAAACACTCATAATATACATAACTGTTAAAAGTTTACTGTTACAAAGGGCCTGGTAGAACCAAACTACACAAGAGCTGATTTTCTGTAACTTTTCCCCTAGTGTAACACTTGGAGTTGTGGTATAATAGGTTGATAGGCTTTTTGAATGGAATTGCAAGTCCAAATAATTGTTGAATATTTGTCTCATGCTGGAAAAGTCTGCCGTTGCCAATAAAAAAGTACTTTCCATCTGACCATATACTTAAATTAAATTAAATTTTCATAAGATATTGTAGGCCTTGGAGATGGAGGAGTGGCGGCTAGTTTGGTAGACCATGGGATGGAAGGGCATGAGCAAGTGCTTCTCCATGCTGTATGATGGCAAATGGTTGAACAACCCAAAAGAGGGTGCGAAGAGCTTGGAGGAGAAGTGGCAGTTACTAATTGGTTGCCTAGAGCTTTGGTACTACCATGGGTTGGAAATATCGTTATATGTTGTCTTTGGATAATAGGATCAACGAAATATGTATGCCAACTCATCAAAGTTTAGTGCTTTCTTCTCTCTTGGACTCTTTGTTGATCAAATATTATGTTTGTTTGAATTCTTAATTATGTATACACTATGATGACGATGAATTTATCGATCATTTAGTGAGAGACTTTGCTAGGATAGGGCCCTAGCAACATTCCATCTTACCAATAGTAAATGGGTTGTTAATGTTCAACCATTGTTTGGTTGGTTTTAAGAATGTGCCTTGGTTGATTAGGCTCATGTGGGTCCATTGTTGGATCGGTCTCACATAATTCACTTGTTGGATTGGTCTTACATTCATACCTTTCTTGATCAATCTTGTGTTTGTCACTTGTTTAATCAACGTTGTGTAGGTCCCTTGCTTGATCAATTTCACAGAGGTCTCTATCTCAATCGGTCTTGAGTATGCCTGATGCAGAGGAAAAGCTATTGCAAACTCAAAAGACTCTCAAGAACAATGAAAATGTGGTTTTGACAACAATAATTACAACTATTACCCTGCAAACTTACTCTTCAAGCCATTCTTCTAGGTTCAATTCTCAAAATCAATCAACAGTCGTTGGGTTGACAATCTTTAGGCTCTTAACCATTCCATTACACCCTACAAACCTCATTCAAACTCCAACAGGCGGTGGCTAATCCAAAATAGTGCATTTCCAATAAACCCTCAAAGAGAGTAGGGTTTTACACAGTCAAGTGACAGCAAGAACAAACTGTCTATCATAAATCACACAAAACAGTGTATTACCATTCCTCCTTTTGGAAACACGTGCATATAGGCCTACAGAAAATTAGTACCAAGTTTCATAGATTTTCATTGGTTGCATCAAAAGTTATGGGTTTTTGAAGCTCACTGAAAACCCTAGATTGGGGACAACACATTTAAGAGTAATTTCCTTATAATTTGAGCAAAACACCATGAAATTGACTGAAACCAATTGCATTCAAACAAGGAAACAGAGCACTATTCGACCAACACTTTCAGGTCCATCCCAAGGCCATACAAGTCCGTACAGGGCTATTCTTTTACTTTTTTTGCATAAAAAATTGTCACCATTTGTCAAAAAAAAACCAAAGTATTCATGAAATCCTTGCTCCTCAGCTTCTTGGAGCATGTTCTTCATTGATTTATCATCCAAAAAACTTACAAGAAACAGTTACACATGAGCTTATGTCCTTTTTTAACCAAAAGCCCTAATGACTATATCATAAAAGTATACAATTATGCCTCTTTGTGCAACTCTTTTTACCAAGAGCTAGGGAAAAATCAACAAAAAGACCCTCACACGTCCTCATGGTCCTTATAAGACCTTATTTAACTTAGGAAAGCCAAAAACAAGAGTTGAGAACAATCCCAATCCTTGTAGCAAGCCAAAATTCACCTAATGCAAGCCAAAATTCATCTAGAAATTCAAATTTCAGTTTTGGTGGGAAACCAAATAATTTGACATCTAGGCCTAGCAAAGTTATCTAAACCAATTGAGATGATTCTAATGGATCTCTCAAGACCCCTACAAATACAACCAAAACTCCTAACACCAAACTAAAGCATAAAAACACCATGAAATTGATGCTCTTGCATCAAGGCCTCTCTTTATCATAGGTTTCTATCTCAATTGATCTTGCAATCTTACTTTGCTCAATTAGTGTCGCATTCGTTCTTCCCTCAATCAATATCATGCTTGTACCATGCACTATTGATATCGCTTTCATAGCTTGCTCAATCGATCTAACCCCTTGATCATTTGCATGATCATAACTTGCTCAATTGTTCCCTCGTTTGTATCTTTCCCAATCGTTTTCATGTTCATACCTTGCTTGATTGGTCTCGTGTTCCCATCTCACTCGATCAACGACTTGTTGATGGGCATTTTTGTGAAATACTAAGTGTATACCCCCTCTTCTAAAACGTGATCAATCTTTTTGAAGAAGATAAACAACCCCGAGGTCTATCTACTGCAATCCATCACAAAGTATCTTACACTCTAAAATAGGGTTTGTGACAACAAATGATGCCAATGTAAGGAAGTTTCTTATTCCCACTACATCATCCTTTTAAAAGCATGCCCTTCAAATTGATGATAGTCTCTTTCATGGCAGCAGCATATTCAAGCTTAATTGCCTCAAATTTGGGTAGTACGGCAATGATTAACTGCCCATTAATCCCTTTGACTTGTGCTTGATTGTCATGTGACACTATTTGATTACTATGTGACAGTGTTTCTGCCACTCTTACCTTCATAACAAACCCTATAACTTGGTGTTGCTAATAACCTTAATGCGAATATCCGGAGACAATTTTATGATGGTTAATGATATTAACTTATTAAGAACAGTCTATTATACATTGATATTCACCCTTATGAAAATTATGACATGGAAATGATTAATGATTGTTATGACAGCACCTAGATATTGTGACAGGCCTTCTTTATAACAGTCATGCATGATCAAAATGGTCTTTTAAGAGTTAACTAAACTTGACTTGCATTGCTATGACTGACTTAATAGTTTGTGACTGTTAAAATGTGCTCATGGCTGTATGCCTGCCATTTTAACTATTAATTTGCTGCCTGCACATATTTAGATTCTGATTGTTGTTCAGGGCAGCTCCATTTTACTTACTTATGATGACCTTATCTACTATTCGAACAACTTTGGAAAGGTGATATAGGGTTTAGATTAAGGACAACACCCTAGAACATGATAGTCACCTCTTTTTGTCATGACAACATTCTATTGTCATATTTGACCTACAATCTTGATAGCAGCCCTAGGAATGGAAAAGCAAGCTGCATAGTTATCTTTAGTTCTTACAATGCTATCTTTTAGAACATTGGTGACTATAGTTTGTAGACTTGGACTCAAAGAGTACTTGGCAAGCCCAAAATTTTCGAGTTGGCAAAAACTCAGCAACTTAAAATATACTAAAATTTCTTAAAAGAACACAATATTTTTGCAAAATGTATTAAATGAGTCTAAAAAATAGTGATTATATATTAACCTACAATATTGATAACAACAAAAAATAGTGATAAAAAATATATATCAATTTGAAGTTGTGTTGGTATATGAAATCAGTTTTAATATAACAATTTGAAAATTTCCCGTGGCTTACTATTTTTGGCCATTCAACTGAGTTTGTCATATTTTTTTTTTTGTAAATTAGAAATCATTTACAAATTTAAATGCTTAAAAAAATAAAAAATAAAAAATAAAATTGGAAATAGTTGCAAATCCAAAATTCTAAAATTTTCTTCCTATCTTGCCTAAAAAATCTTCCTAATATGCTACAAAATTCTTGCTTGCTGCTGATTTTTGGTGGAAGGGTGAATGCAGGGTTTCATAGCCAAAAAACAATGTGAATGATGCATTTTAACACGCGTTTTACTTGCGTTGGCGCGTTTTTTCTTGCATCGTGATTTTTCACCATGGACTCGCTGAGTTTTGGAGAGTACTCACGAAAAAACTTGGTGAGTTTTCGTTGGAAAGTCGTCTTTGCAGACTCATGAGTTAAATCTACAAATACTCGCATGGTAAAAAAATCCGCAAGTACTTGGCAACTCGGCGAGTACTCGTAGGGTTTGCGAACTATGTTGGTGACATTTCCCTCTCCACAACAGCTCTCTCATCCTACAATACATATAAATTGGTCTGAATTAAGTGTCTTTGTAGCTTTAAGAACACTACTGTTAATGTTGATGAGATGGAAGTTTGTTTTCCATATAGGACCATTTCAGATCTTCCATGATCTTTCATTTGATACGACTACCTATGAGTCCCTATCCTTATTACAAATGGTAGGCACTCACTTATGACTTTACCTTAAAGCTGCTGGATTCATGACCG
>VDFB02037952.1:0-27360 GCA_007258455.2 Sequoia sempervirens | reverse complement strand
TTATATATATATATATATATATATATATGTATGTATATATGTTTGTATATATATACAAATACACACATAAGCGTAAATGCTCAATAGAGGAGTGCATATACATATGTATATATAAATATAATATATATTATTATTATGTGAATGTTGAGTTGTATTTATTTGTATATCAAATATATACATACTTAATTGACCTGAGATAGATATATATATACATATAATAACATATAATAACATATACATATATATATATGTGTGTGTGTGTGTGTGTGTGTGTGTTGATATACATATATATATATATATATATATGTATATGTACATATATGTTTATATAATTATATGCTTGGGGATCGATTAACTTATGTAATGCTTTAGAGGCTAACTTATTCCTTGAACAAAGGCCAATTTGTATATGACAAATATAAAGCATTGAAAATGTCGAATATAAAGTATATTGGCAATGAATAAAGGGCGAACTATATGCAATATATAGTGCAGCAATTGAGTCGATATGAGGAGTTTGACTTATTCAATGCTATGAGAGAGAATACATATGACTTAGTAAACAACAATTATCTTGGGATGCCTTATCAAATGTCGATGGATTCTTACCAACAACAAAGTAAATATAAATGCATGATGATAGGATTAGATACAAGGCACTGAAATGATCAAAATATCATTTAAAGTGCCAAGTGACTTATTATTCTTATATTCCTATTGAGCATAGAATTAGTCGACTTATGCAATGTGTTACATTTTAAATGTTGACTGATTCAATAAGTGAAAGGCTACACCAAACTTATAGGGTGAATGGTTGTTTTGGCACCATATTAAGAAGTTTCGATTGTTGTAGAAGTTCATTTTGAGAGAAATTTGAATGTCACCTTTTGATCATGTGTTGTTTCAAAGTCATAAGTTGTTGTCCAACTTAGAGCTCGACTTGTAGCTTCTTATGTTGAGTAAACTCCTTGATTGCTACCACCTTGTTGCTAAGTTAAGTGAGTTGACTAGCATGGTTACTACTGTCATTTTACATGCCTTATTTGTTGTCTAGGAAATCTCATTTTGTTGTATAAATAGAGAGGTAAAGCTCTCATTTGGGACACACTTCTCATTCCACAAACTTATTCTGTTGCATTTCTATGAGAGTTGGGAGTTGTTTTAGGAGCTTTACTATTTGAGTTATACTTGAGAGGAGTATATTATCAACTAGTGAGAGAGGTTTATTGGGGCATTGCTTGTGAGATCAAAGTGAAGCTAGTAGGCTACTATTGGAAAGTTGTGCAACAAATCAGTCAACTGGATAAGCATAGTACAAGCATGAGGATACATCTTCCTTTATCTATCTTTGTTTATGAAAGATTGATTCTTGAGTGCTTTATTTGATCTATTGAGTTTACTTGCATTATGGAAATATAACATTTGCTTTGAAAGGAACTAGAAGTTGTTTATGTTGTTTATAAAGTGCTTGTAATTAATCTATAATAAGGGGAATTGTTTGTCATGGGTATTAATATACTAGATATGAATAAACAAAGGAAGCTTAAGGGATTACTCATAGCTAAAGTGATTTGATTATACAAGATAGCTAGTGGGTTACTCCTGGGTTGAGAGGTATATTGAAACCTAGTGAGTTAGAGCTACTGCTTGATTAGAGGTGTATACACTTAAAAATGGTTACATCATATTGTCTGGTAATTAATTAAATATTTTTAATATTTAATTAAATCTTCTGATTCTATCTACGTATAAATAAATTTAAATAATTTATTGAGATGTTCCCATGATTTCATTTCATTAAATATTTAATCACTCCTTTCATTTCTAATTAATTGGAATAAATATTATAATTCTATTTATATTATTATCATATAATCTTTGAATATTTTATTCAAATAAAGATTAAATTATTATTCTTCTTCTAAATATCATTTATAATTAAATATTCCAAAATATTTAATTATTTCCTCTAATTCAATTATTCATTCTTAAAATCATTTCTAAATTCTTCATATATCTATCACAATTAAATATTCCAAAAATATTTAATTAAATCTTCTAAATATTTCATATTCTTCTAAAGTGATATCACAATTAAATATTCCAAAAATATTTAATTAATTCTTCCATAGTTTTCAAAAATCAAAAATCAAAATGCAATAAATTAAATTAAATAAATTTTATTTATTTAATTTGGGGATTTATCTTCAACTCCCGGGAAACAAACTGCCAAAACAGAAAATTAAATTTCTCTGTTTCTGTGCAGGCCTGTTCCCGTGGGTTGAAGACAGGAATCCATCTTTCTCTCCAACCTCTCAACCTTCCCCATTTTCTTCTCAACCTCTCAATCTTTCACCATTCAAACTTACCAAACAATCTCACAGCCGTAGATTCTTGCCAGCCGGGATTGTGCCTGCAAAAAATCTATAAATACAGCTGCCGGGAGCTCCAAATCATATAGAATTTTAAGCAAGTAAACTATAGGCAAATTACATAGTATTCCCAGCATTCATAGAGTATTTTCATAGCAATAGCATAAAATCATAGCATAGTAGTAATAGAATCATGTTATCTTTCATTCACAGCCCCTGTGCATAATCACAGCCCCTGTTCATATCCGTTAACAGTTTTACTCCACCAGCATATAGAATAGATTTTCATCTTCATTTGCATTCTCATTCTGCAGCAGCCATTTGGAGAAGCTAAGCTTACACAATCTGAGAGCCACAAGCTTCAAAAGAATCTCTGTAGATAGAGAAAAATGGGACAGCTCTGAAGGAATTTTGTTTGTTCAAATTTTATTTAAATTTTTTTAGATTAAAGTTTCATTTAGTGTTTTATGTTTTCATTTAGATTAACAATTAAGCATATACACATTTTTGGTGCCCACCGTGGGGCTCTTTCCCCGTTTTTAACATCTTTTTGTAGCTTCTTTTGACTGATTACAGGAAAAACAGCGGAATAGCGCAGACGACATGTTTCGGAAGAACATTTCCAGTTTAGCGCATTTAAAGTCTTTTGCAGCGCCCGTGACTACTGTTGCAGCGCCCGTGACGACTTTTGCAGCGCCCGTGACAGTTATTGCAGCGCCCGTGACGGTTATTACAGTACCCTTAAGTTCTTTTGCAGCGCCCTTAAGTTCTTTTGCAGTGCCTTTAAGATATTTTGTAGCGCCCATGATGTATTTTGCAGTGCAAATTTTAGACTGTAATCTGTAATTTGTAACTGTAGTTTAGTTTAACTGATTCTGACGCAGCTGCGTACAGTTATTAATTTTTAAGGATAAAAAATAAACCAATCCTAGGGTAGACATCTAAAGGATAAAATAAACCAATCCTAGGGTAGTCATTTTTAAGGATAAAAAATAAACCAATCCTAGGATAGACACTTCATTTTTCAATTTAGGTTTAAAATTGAATTTTCTTGTTATGTGAAGCAACATCTTCACTTAGTTAGAAAATTTTTATTTTGGTGCTTAATAATTGAACCCTTGTTTGCTTTGTTCTCGGTGATAGGCCTATGCTCTCCCCTTAATTGGGTGATCAAAATGCCAAACTCATCAATTTTCTTTTATGCAATTTACTGTTTTATTAATACCTTGTAGAGAGCCTGCTCTTGTGGGAAAAAGTACTCACCCAAGAGGAACGACTCAAGTGGGTTCAAGCCAAAGCCAGGCTATTCCACCCCACTCTAAAATTTAAAGCAAAATTGGGGAAACCCTCTTTTTGACGGTAGTGTGCATTGATAACCATCCCCAAAGCCTTTTTCTAAAGGTAGGGAGGTCTCTCGAGGGAGTCTATCATTTGCCGCACCGAACGGAAACCCTTATTACGAACCTAGTGTAGTATCTTACCGAGTTAGTATCCAAACATCATCTCAATCACAGTGCAGGGGAGGGAAGAATCTACCCCCAAGATACTCACCATATAACTACCAAGGATTGTTTGCTCAGGGGATCCGGTATCCACTTCCGTCACTCTGAGTACACACCTGGAAAAGACAAAAACACGGGCGCCCTTTCGGGGGTGACACGGCTGTGTGAGTCGACGCAGTTCTAAGATGTGGGTTGTTGATTGCTATGATGACCTACTTGAGAATTAAGAGTGAGTCTGTTTGAAGTGCTTGTCATGTGTAAAACCCGTTAAAACACTTTTTGAAAAACATTTTGGTTATACACTTGATGTTTAGCATAGGACTTAAAACAACTGTTTTAAACTTGTTTGATGTGTTTTCATTACATTAATTTAGATAAGATCATCCAAAACACTTATTATCACATTGATCAATCTCATGTTACGAGATTGGAAATCTACAAAGTTTGTAAAGAAATCCGTTTCTAAAAGGATTAAGAAGCCAAAGAAACCTATAAATCACAAGAAGTTATTGAAGAAACAACGATTCTTATATCAAAGTCGAAAGGTTTTACTCAAATATAGAACTTTTCTTCATAGGTATCATGATTGTGTTAGAGGTCTTTCAGATGATTATGCTATAGAGCCTTGTATTCACAATCTTACTTTCAAAGAAGAGCCCTTTCTCAATGGCATAACCATAGTCAACGCATCCGTTTTAGTTATATTCCCCAACCAGCAATCGAATATTCTACTCGTCCAAATCAAATTTTACAATAGAGAACTTAGAATACATTAGGCATCTATTATACAATCCATCCTTTTACAAAATCATGATCAAAACTTCATAAAGTGCAAAAATCATCATTTTCTTGATCTTTTGCTTATATTCCCGCTAACAGGATTTTCATCCTTTCACTTAGGGAACAACATAAGCTACAAGATTAGAAAATTTCGTGTAAGTCATAGAATTTTCATTCTATCCTGACTTTCATACATACCACATCAATTGCACTATTTCACTCTTTTGATCAAAAGTAAGTAAAATTTGGAGTAAAATATATGCCTGTTCTCACAAGATCTCAAAAAAAAATGGAAAAAGACGAGGGAGAAACTACAACCAGCAAAATGGGTGACCGAAATGAAAAAGAAGAGGAAACATTTAATCTTGATGAGTTAATGGAAGAAAAGCTTCAAGAAGCAGAACAAGATCCCCAATTCCATACTCTTATGGAAAGAATCCTAGAACGTAACAAAGAAAAATACTTTCTTTCATTACCTAATCAAGGAGCTAAATTACCTCATACCTTTGACATAGAGGGGATTAAACAAAATCCTGAAAATCTTCCTAATGACTTTAGTGCTCTTAACCAACAGCTAAAAGAATTACAAGGGAAAATAAAGGAAATGCAAGGAGGTACAACAAAGAAATATGTTTTGGAAGACATATCTCCTTATCCATTTGATAGGAGTCTTCAAATGATCCCATTTCCAAAACATTGTGAAATTCCTAAGTATGATAGGTATAATGGGAAAACTGATCCCATAGACCATGTTAGGGATTTCCGAAACATGAGTCTTGAATTCGCCTATGATGATACTTACTTGATGCGATTATTTCCACGAAGTTTAGGTGTACAATCCATGGAGTGGCTTTCAAAAATTACTCCACCTATCAAAACTTTTGAGGAGTTGATAAATCAGTTTATTTCACAATACTCCTACAACATTCAACATCAAATAACAATGCTTGATCTTTGTAAAGTAAAACAAAAAGTAGGAGAACCCTTTACTACGTTTTTACAAAGGTGGAGAAGGTTATTTGCACGATATTCTCATCCTATTCCTGAAAAGGAAAAGATGGATATTTTTATCAATAGCCTTGATCCATAATTAAGCTATAGGCTTAACCTTCATTGTCCTCATAACTTTGAAAAATTGATTGAAAATGCAATCACCATTGAAGGGGCCTTGGTTAAAAGGGGAGTGATAAAACTTGATAATCCAAGTACATCAAACCAAAACAACGATAAAACAAGGTTTTGGAATAGAAACAAAAATGTTGTTAATGATGGTATAGTGGATGCAAATAATTTACGAACAAGACCATCCGTTTTCAATCTATCAAGTGCTCCAAGAAACAATCCACAAGGAAATACAATTCAACAAGGAAACAACAATCAACAAGGACAAATTTCCAAGCAAGAGAACATGATCAATCAAAATACCAATCAAAATCGTGGTAATTTGAATAATAATCTTGGCAATGCCCAAATATCAACCATCTAGACCCTTTCATTCTTTTTCAAACTCTGAATGGATCTCTTTACTGCTTTTAGTCAATTTCGAATTGCCTCAAGGAATCCTTTGGATAATAAGGTTATCACCTTACCACCACAAAGAGATTATGATTACAGTTAAACTAAATTACTGAATGACCTCATATTATTGCAATTATCATCGACAAAGGGTCATGGAACAACAATTGCTAAGCTTTGAAAAACACAAGATTTAATTGACAATGGTACTGTTACAATTGAGGGACATCATACCAATGATGATCATCAAGCATTCAAAGATCCTTTGCCAAACTACCAAAAGGGGGAAACATCGGATACCAAAGTTAAAAGCATACATAATGTTGAAGATAATATAATCCGTCACATCCACACAGATGATAATTGGGTTAATGTTATCAAAATCAAAGGAAAACAAGAATATCAACAGGTTAATGTGACAATAAGAGGTCAAGCAAAGGTTGTTTTAAAAGGAAGTTCATCTAAAACAACTATTTCTTCTCCAAGTCAGTATAATTTGGTTGATCAATTGAGAAAAACATCAGCTCAAATATCCATTCTTGAACTTCTCAAAATATCCCCCATACACAAGAATATTTTAGAAGAAGCTCTTGTAAACACAACTGTTGATATTGATCTAGATGCAAACAGATTTCAAGCCATGGTGGGACATTTATCTTCTCCCACTTGTCTTTCATTTTCCGATAAAGATGATGCCTCTATGACACATCCACATAATTCCTCACTCTATCTTGAAGTCATGATCCATAAACATCGAATTAGACGTGTCTTAATAGATGGAGGAGCTGGTTTGAATATTTGTACCTTAAAATTAATAAATGCCTTAGGAATTTCAGAAAATGAAATTGACTCACGGAGGAAAATAACCATTAAGGCATATGATGATGAAGAAATAGCTTCTAAGGGATTAATATTGCTACCTATCAGAGTGGGACCTGTTGTGAAGAATACATTTTGTCAGGTTCTAGATCGAGATTTGTCTTATAACATACTTTTGGGTCGTCCGTGGATCCATGATATGCAAGCTGTACCATCAACATATCATCAATGTATCAAGTTTCCATATGATGGACAAGAAATAACTATACAAGCTGATTACAATAGTACCAAAACTTGTTCAAATCTTAGAGTAACTCCAGACAATTTCTAGCTACAACAATGAGGCTCTTGTTAAGTTTCTTCTTCCACCCACAAGTTCACTGTAAGAATTGGACAAGAATCTTGATACTGTTGAATGAAAATATCAAAGGGTGTTAACATTCACTTTATCTCTTTCTATTTTACTTCCTTTCTCCAAGGTCTTCCATGGTTTGCTTCAACTTTATCTAGAATCAAAAGACGGTGGATCAAGTTTCACATCTCAAGCTCCTGCCAATCACAAAGTTTGATGGAAAATTCATTTAGAGCTAATACCACTGAAGAAGAAGTTGAAGATAGGGACATCTTAAATTGGCTATACAAAGATGAAGAAGAATCTCTCTTACACATTAAGTTACCTAAAGAACAATATGGTAAAGGGTACGCTATCATGCAAAAGATGGGTTATGAAGGAAATGGTGCTATAGGGAAACGAAGAGAAGGAATTGTGGAACCAATTCAGCCTATTTCAAAGCATTCAAGTGATAAAACAGGACTTGGATATGGTAAAGATAAAGAAGAACTTACTTCACAGCAGACATCATTAGTTCATGAAGGAGAATCCGTGTCAGATAAATCTCATGAATCAGTTTTCCAATTGCAAAATAGTTCAGATACTGATTCTAATGAATATGAATGGGACACCATTTATAATGATGAATTCTGGAGGGATAAACAAGTTGATACTATACATAAATATGCACCTGTTCTTATACAAGGAGAAGGTTCAAGGCCTCCACTAGATTATGTTTTACAAAGCGATTATGACTCAAATGAGGAAGAATTAGATTCTAACGAGATTGATAATCAACAGGAGCATACCATCACAGACCTTGTCTACCATGAGGATGACAACCATATCATGACTTTGACAATTCAAGACCTTACCCAACCTAATGATTCTATGCCTTTAGTTTATCCAGAACTTATAGATTGGGACATTGACACACCTATCCATATTCCTACATTCAGTAATGATGAAGACATTATAACTTTCCTTTGTTCTTCAAATGAAGAAAACAAATGTTTCATGCAAGAATCTTATACTAATGATTTTGATAAGGAGAGTGTCAAGTCTCTTAGCTGCAAAATAAATGAAATAAAAGATGGATCTATTGGTGAAAACCAAAAAATGGCAGTAATAGATCAAAACAAGAGAAAAGAAGATGAATCGATGAAGGAAAAACCTTCGAGGCACTAGCGATTATAAACTTGGATACCCTTTTCCCAAGTATTATCATATGGAGATCTTCTATTTTGATTGAACCAACAGAATCAATCAACATAAGTACAGCAGAGCAGCCAAAAGTTTTGCAAATTGCAGCATCATTAACAGTTGAAGAAGTCCAGAAATTTATGCAATTCTTGAAGGATAATCAAATTAACTTTGCTTGGTCATATGCTGATATGCCAGGGTTAGATCCTAATCTGATAATGCATCATTTATCTATCAAACCTGGGATAAAACCTGTAAAGCAAAAGCTCAGAAAGATGCATCCACATGTTGCATTATTAGTCAAGGAAGAATTAAAGAAGCTTTTAGATGTTGGATTCATTCGAACTATTGACTATGCAGAATGGATTTCAAACATTGTACCTGTTTCAAAGCCAGATGGAAGGATCAGAGTTTGTACAGATTTCAGGGATTTAAATAAAGCTTTTCCTAAAGATGATTTTCCTTTGCCTAACATAGACATGATTGTTGACTTAACTGCATGCCATGGAAGTCATTAATGGATGGATTTTCAGGATACAACCAGATAAAATTGCACCGAAGATCAAGATAAAATAGCGTTCACATGTCCTTGGGGTACCTATTGCTGGAATGTAATGCCATCGGGTTAAAGAATGCTGGAGCTACTTATCAAAGAGCAATGACAACTATTTTTCATGATATGATGCATACATTCATGGAAGATTATGTTGATGATTTACTTGCCAAATCTCATACACGAGATGAACACCTTGGAAATCTTGTCAAAAATATTTAATGAATGGAGAAATTCAATGTTCGATTGAATCCAAAGAAATGTGTCTTCGGTGTTACATCTGGAAAACTCCTAGGGTACATTGTTTCAGAAAAGGGTATAGAAGTTGATCCAGAAAAGGTACAAGCTATAATGGACATGCCTCCACCATGAAATATCAGTCAATTAAGATCCTTGCAAGGAAGATTACAGTCCATCAGAAAGTTTATAGCTCAACTGGCGGACAAAAGCTTGCCATTTACACATTTATTACATAAAAATGTTCCATTTAAATGGGATGACAAATGTGAAGCAGCATTCAATCAGATTAAGCAATATCTTACACATCCACCAGTTCTAATTCCGCCTATTCCGGGAGAGCCACTCATACTTTATATTTCAGCAACAGAAGTATCTTTGGGAGCATTGCTAGCACAAGAAGATTCTACAGGTAAAGAAAGAGCAATATATTATATCAGCAGAACCTTAACAAGACATGAGTTAAACTACAGTTTCATTGAAAAAGCTTGTCTTGCAGTAGTGTTTGCTTCTCAAAAGTGGCGACATTATATGTTGACTCATACAGTTAAACTGATAACAAAGATAGACCCATTGAAATACCTATTAAGCAGAGCTACTTTAACAGGAAGACTTGCAAAATGGGTAATGATCTTAAGTGAGTTTGATATTCACTATGTAGATCAAAAAGCAATTAAAGGACAGGTCATTGCAGATCAGTTGGCTGAAGCACCTTTACAAGAAGCCAATCCAATGCACATTGAGTTTCCTGATGCAGATATCTTTACAGCAACAATTCAGAAACCCTGGGCATTATATTTTGATGGATCTTATACACAATATGGCTCGGGGGCAGGGATTCTTTTTGTTACACCTGAAGGACATACCATCTCACGATCATATCGGTTGATGTTTCCTTGCACAAATAACATAGCCGAATATGAGGCATTACTCATAGGATTGAAAATAGCTTTGGAATGGCAGATTACAGAGCTGGAAGTTTATGGTGATTCACAACTTATCATTAATCAAATTAATGATGATTATTAAACCAAAGATGATAAGTTGTTACCATACAAGAACATGGTGGATGATTATAAGAAATATTTTGTATCAATCAAGTTTTCAAAAATATCAAGGATTGATAATAAAGCTGCAGATGCAATGGCTACCATTGCTTCCTTATTACAAATATCAGAAGATCAAACAAAGTATGAATTCTTGGTGGAACAATTATTTTCTCCTGCATATGATAATCCCGAAAACCAAGTTATATGTCATTTGACTGGTTCTGATTCAACTTTATATGGCAAAACTTATACCTATTTGAAAGATAACATCTTGCCTTTAGATTTATCCCACAACCAAAAACGGAATTTCATACGCCAATCATCCCGTTATACCTTAATTGCCAATATCCTTTATAGACGTGGTCTTGATGGTACACTCCTTAGATGTCTTGAACGCGATGAATCTGAAAAAGCCTTACAAGAGGTTCACGGTGGTATTTGTGGAACTCATTCGAGTGGTTTGACCTTAGCGAAGAAACTTGTCAGAATGGGATACTATTGGCCTACCATGGAGCAAGATTCTTTTACTTTTGTTAAGAAGTGTTCTAAATGCCAGATCCATGGGAATCTTATTCATGCACCTGCACAAGAATTGCAGCCTTTTATTTCAACATGGCCTTTTTCTCAGTGGGGATTAGATCTTGTTGGTAAAATACATCCTTCATCGTCAAATGGTCATAAGTTTATCATCACAGCTACTGAGTATTTTACAAAATGGATTGAAGCTGTTCCTCTAACAACAGTGACTGGTAAACAGATATCTTCATTTATCCTGAATTACATTATTTGTAGATATGGAATTCCTAATTCTATTGTTACTGATAATGGAAGACCTTTTAAGAATCAGGATGTTGATGAACTTTGTGAAAGATTTCATATCCAACACAGGTACTCTACACCTTATTATCCACAGGGTAATGGTCAAGCAGAAGCTTCTAACAAAACCATTTTGAAGATATTGAAGAAGACAGTAAATGATGCTGGACGTGATTGGCATGTTCAACTCAACCCATCTTTGTGGGCATATAGAACCAGTGTTCACACACCAACATGAGCTACACCATATGCTTTAGTCTATGGAGCAGAAGCGATTTTACCATTGGAAGTTGAAATACCTTCGCTTAGGGTTTCACTTAAGGGATTGATAAGTGATGAAGACTACCGAGTTTCTCACCTTCAAGAGCTTGAACTGTTAGATGAAAGACGCCAACATGCAGCTGATCACTTGAAAGGTTATCAACAAGTCATGTCTCGTAGTTATAACCACAGAGTTAAACCACGGGCATTTCAAGTGGGTGACTTAGTTTTGAGAGAAAATCCACGTAATCAGCAAGACAGAGAAAAGAAAGGCAAATTTGAACCTAATTGGCTTGGTCCATTTGTTATTGTAGCAACATACGGTTCTGGAGCATATCAGTTATCCACATCAGAGGGGGACCTGTTTGAAGAGCCAATCAATAGTATTCATCTCAAGAAGTTCTATGCATAAAAAGTCCTGAAAAAAAAAAAAATCAGAAAAATCTTGAAAAAGTGCAATAAAAACAAGTAGTGAAAACTTGGCAAACAAGCGCTACTTGTGATCGAAATGGGTTCCTCCATTTATTAGTTTATGTCTCATTTTCACTTTCAACATCATTCATCCACGTCTATCATATGTCTATATTTTTCATTATCCATACCATATAGTGGGAATCTTTAGGTTTCATCATGGCTTGATGAAATTTGTACATATCTTTTATCCTTAGGTTTTGTTTACACTGGGGGCAAAACGCAGAAACATACAAGAGAGGGGTAATGAGCTTTTAGAATATTACAAAACAGACAGATAACAGTTTGACAAAACAAAATAAACATTGTCATATCAAATCAATTACAAACATATTCATACCAATCAAAATCCAAACAACATGATTCAAACAACTATCGACATGCAGAATATCAATGATGGTGACCAAATTGGATGATCTTAATCTGAATAAATGTTTGAAATACTTTAAACAAGATTTGAATGGTTGTTTGATTTTCTATCATATCTCTGGAGTAATTCAATGATGTACTGAACTAGAAGAGCAAGGAAGGAGTATGATTTTTCTTTGTCTGCTGTTTGCAAGGAAATCATTAGTACTATGCAAATTGGTCGCGAGACATGCTCTACTATGTATCATGGATGACATTTCGGAATTTGCATGGGAAACGGGTTAAGTCTTGTCTGTTTATGCAAGCAATACTCAGGTCATCTCGGTTCAATTATACCTAGATGCTTGTATTAACTTGCTATATAAAAATTATGAAAGCAATACTCAGGTCATCACTGGTGCTAACATACCCTTTGATGCTTGTATTAACTTTCAACATTTCAAAGCTCTATGATGATACAAAAAAGCATGTATAAGCTCTCCAAATGACAATATTGTATGAATGTCCTGCATGGTTAGTATAGATTGCATTCATGTTAGAATTTGCATTTTTCATTTATAGATTTCTAAAAAGCTGGCAAAGAATCAAATGTTTATATCTTTTCAAATACATGACTGAGTATATTTTGACATTCATAAAAACATCATTTCATACATTTTTGCATTAGAAAATAATAAAAAGCATACATTTGCATACATTGTTACCATATACATCCATTCATCAAATAAATTTCATCTCATAAAATAATGTATATAAATATTATAAATAACATGCATCATGAAACCATCATATAGTACACATCATATGGATACACATCATATATCGTATAAAATCATCACTGCATTTCATATATCTCAAAATTGAATGTCAAAATGTACAAGGATGTCAACTACAAATGATATAATATCATCAAAAATGTGATCATCTCATGGTGTATACAAAATGTCTCAACAGAATATCATATACAATGCACTAGGCTGAACTATCCTGTGATGGAGCTGGCCTAGGACCTGTATCACCTGCTCCTGATGGACCTGTACCACCTACCCCTGATGGACCTGCTCCGCCTGTCCCTGGTGGCCCTCTAGGAGGTAATGGCTGTGTCACACCCCTGCTGGTAGTACGAGAGCGACCATGAGTAGATCGAGACTGAGTGTAGCTCTCTCTCTGCTCAGGTGGAACTGAATCATGATATCTAGTCCGATAGAACTCTGCCTCTCGTGTGGCTCTGGTAACCTCTCTCATCATATCACCTGGCAAAGTGCTACCTGCTACTCTCTGTAGGCTATCTGCTAAGGCAATGGCCTGCTCACCCCGCTGTCTAGCTGCGTCTCTCTCAGCAGTAATCGAAGTCACCTGACCTTGCAACTGAGAAATCAAGGCCTGTGCCTGTGATAGCTGAGCCTGCAAGCTCTGTACTGTGCTCTGCAGAGATGATATATGACTCGCTATTGTCGGATCCACTGACGAGGATGGGTCAGTATGCCTCATCCGTGGTCCACCTCTGCCTGCCCTACCTCCTCTGCCACCTCTCCTGCCGCCTCTCCTGCCACCCCTACCATCACCATCATCATCTCCATCTGAGTCATCATCTCCACTATCCTCCTCGTCGTCACTATCCGCTGAATCATCATCTCCTGACTCCGAGTCTCTCTGTCGACATCTCTGAGCAATGATAGGAGCAACAGCCTCATCAGGATCAAACATGCGTGGAGGTGGATGTTGTAGAACATACTGTACATACTCTGGTGTTGCCCCTGCATCAAGAACATCCACCCGGTAGTCCCACATCTGTGCACCTAAACTGGTAAACTCTGCCACTGCTGCATCATAAGAGATCCGTGGACCTCACACTGCAAGCTCTGGCTGTCGCCGCGCATAAATAGCTGAACTAACAGGCATACCCTGAATCCGACCAAACTGTCGCAATACACGTCCAGCAAGAAATCTCTCGAGGATCCATGTCGTCTGCCCAATCAAAAATCTAGAAGTGCATACAAAAGGCATCTCTCTGGCATCCTCTGGCCATGGCTCACAATCTAAATATGGTCTCCAGCATACTGTATCCAAACTATCCAATAACCGCTGCCAATATACTAGTTTGCCCAGTCTAGGCTGAGCAATAATATGTGCATATCTCCATCTATATGCTCGACCAGCTGGTCGCTCTCCTCAAGTCAATGGATGTAAAACTGCAAAATGCTCCCATGCCCATATCTGTAATAATGAACACCCTACAGCAAAACTCCGGCCTCTACCATATACGATATGATGTAACTCGTCATATAGGTGGGCTAGCATACAAGTACCCCATGCATACCGTGTCCCCTGCATCACCATGCTCTCTAAGACACGACCCCATCCGATCGCGAACCCCTTCGACCTATGGTCGGGGCATAACACACCTCCAATGAATCCTGCAAGCACAGCTAGTAAAGGTGGATAGGTATCTGTAATCTCACCCCATGGGATGAAGTACCCAGCAATCTGATCATCTCTGAATATCCGTCTCAAAGCAAGAGTACCTCCAGCCTCTCGTCTGTCAAAAACAACTATCTCTCCCATCACTGGGATCCGTAAGATGCGATATACGTCCTCGGGAGTCACTGTAATCTCGCCTGTCGGTAAATGAAAAGTGTTGGTGTCGCTATGCCACCTCTCTGCAAGTGTTGTCAATAGGGCCCTATTGAGGCGAACCTCGGGCATATCAAGTAATGAGCTCAAACCACATGCATCAATCACATCTCTATCTGACTGTAATAAATGTGGAATCAATGTCCATGTGCTCGGAAATGTCTCTCGTAACTGTAAGACACCTAGTCTCTCCTGTTCAAATACATCATCAAAACAACATCAATATCAAATCATCTTAGCATGTCAATCCACAAACAAATCAATCAAACTATTTGTTTTTCATTATCATTATGAAATGCAAATAATATCAAAATCATGTTTGTTTTTAAGCAAACAAATCAATCAAACTATTTGTTTTTCATCATCATGGAACGCAAATAATCAATATCAAGTTTCTTTCTAACAACTTTAGAAAAAAAACTTATCCGTCCTATTTGTTTTTAACAACTTTAAAAGCAAATTTATCAGCTACTATTTGTTCTCCAACAACTTGGGAAACAAATTTATCATTTGGAACAAAAAGCGCTACAGAACTAGTTATGGGCGCTACAAAAAAATTTATCGACGCTAAGTAACTTTTTGCGCTACAGAATCAATTAATAGCGCTATGATTTTTATCAATAGCGCTATGGAATATTTTGCGCTACAAGATTTGTTAAGAGCGCTGCAATACATCTCAGGTGCGCTATGATATCATATGCGCTATGAAATCTATCACGGGCGCTACGATATCAATTGCGCTATGAAAATAATCATATGCGCTACAATATTTATTAAGGGCGCTACAATATTAAACGCGCTACGAAAAATGTTGAATGCGCTACGAAACACTTTAAGAGCGCTAAAACTCAAAATTTTCAACAATAAACATTGAAACACGTGCGCAAAAACAAAATTTTCAAGAGACAGGGATTTACGAGACACATACCGGAGGTCCGTAGTGCGCTGGTCGCTGATGTCGTCGGATACGCTCAAAACGGTGCAGGTGAACTGGAAGTGCCATGATTATCAACTCAGAGCTCAATATTTGCAAATTTTACTAGGTTAAAATTGAAAATGACATGGAAAATGACATTTTTAACCTATATAATGGTAAAATTGGGGCATTTTATCATATTTTCACATAGCAGGGGCAATTTCTTCATCAAATTTTCATTTTTATATATTTTCAGGACAAATTCTTCAAATCATAAGTTTCGAACGATGAATCGATATCTTTAAAATCATAAAAATCCATAAAAATTAAAAAATTCATAAAAATTCATAAAAATTCAAAATTCAAAAATTCAAAAACATTCAAAAATCAATTCATCGTTCGCGGGGGCATATATCTATCAATATTTCAACAGTTAATATTTGGGGCAAAAATTTTAAAATTCTTTGAAGTAATGCGTAAAACACATCACTTCAAAGAGGGGCAAAATGTATACACTTAAAAATGGTTACATCACATTGTCTGGTAATTAATTAAATATTTTTAATATTTAATTAAATCTTCTGATTCTATCTACGTATAAATAAATTTAAATAATTTATTTATATTGTTCATGATTTTATTTCGATTAAATATTTAATCACCTCTTCATTTCTTAATTAATTAAATAAATATTATAATTTATTTATATTAATTATCATATAATCTTCGTTTGAATATTTTATTCAAATAAAGATTAAATTATTATTCTTCTTCTAAATATCATTTATAATTAAATATTCCAAAATATTTAATTATTTCCTCTAATTCAATTATTCATTCTTAAAATCATTTCTAAATTCTTCATATATCTATTTATAATTAAATATTCCAAAAATATTTAATTAAATCTTCTAAATATTTCATATTCTTCTAAAAGTCATATCACAATTAAATATTCCAAAAATATTTAATTAATTCTTCCATAGTTTTCAAAAATCAAAAATCAAAATGTAATAAATTAAATTAAATAAATTTTATTTATTTAATTTGGGGATTTATCTTCAACTCCCGGGAAACAAACTGCCAAAACAGAAAATTAAATTTCTATGTTTCTGTGCAGGCCTGTTCCCGTGGGTTGAAGACAGGAATCCATCCTTTTCTCCAACCTCTCAACCTCCCCCATTTTCTTCTCAACCTCTCAATCTCTCACCATTCAAACTTACCAGACAATCTCACAGCCGTAGATTCTTGCCAGCCGGGATTGAGCCTGCAAAAAATCTATAAATACAGCTGCCGAGAGCTCCAAAATCATATAGAATTTTAAGCAAGTAAACTATAGGCAAATTGCATAGTATTCCCAGCATTCATAGAGTATTTTCATAGCAATAGCATAAAATCATAGCATAGTAGCAATAGAATCATGTTATCTTTCATTCACAGTCCCTGTGCATAATCACAGCCCCTGTTCATATCCGTTAACAGTTTTACTCCACCAGCATATAGAATAGATTTTCATCTTCATTTGCATTCTCATTCTACAACAGCCATTTGGAGAAGCTAAGCTTACACAATCTGAGAGCCACAAGCTTCAAACAAATCTCTGTAGATAGAGAAAAATGGGACGGCTCTGAAGGAATTTTGTTAATTCAAATTTTATTTAAATTTCTTTAGATTAAGGTTTCATTTAGTGTTTTATGTTTTCATTTAGATTAACAATTAAGCATATACACAAGAGGCATTGCACTCTTAATTACAAAGTTATAGTATTGACAAGAGTAGACTCATTGCTTAAACCCTTTTAGTTAAGGAGATTATACTCTCGAATGGAATCATCTATTGTCACGATGATTCTTCGATTGAGATATTTCATTGATAAGGTTATACTCTTAATGAGTATCACTTATTATGTGTTATTTTACTGAATGGAGTTAGTTATTTAATCTATGATTAGATAAAGCTTATGTAGCTATATTCTAGATTATAAAGTTATACTTGGGACTAGATTTTCCTTTGAAGCGAATAACTTGTTTATGCAAAGATAAGCTCATATGTTTTACCTGGGATATGAATATCCATTGAAGGTGTAACCAGTTCTTAGGCTCAAATGGTTGAGTTACCATTGTGTTTTAGAAAAAAAGGGAAGTAGGCTATTTATGGGGTTAAAGATTACCCATTGGAGGAAATTACCTAGGCATAGTATAAGAACGGTCATAGTCCAAACTGAGCCGTAGTAGTGTATGTGAATGTGAGGACTGTCACTTGAAGTATTGAGTGAGAATACTTTGGCCAAAGTAGTGTAAGTTGCCATTGTAAACACTATCGTTTCACTGTGTTCCTTTTATGCATTCTAGTTGAGGATTTTCATACTCATAGGAGTAGCCACTGTATGATTAGGTTTTGGTTTGTAGGAAACAACACTAAGCTCAGATAGGCATTTTTTATGAGGTTCCCCAACCAATCTCTTTGTCGAAGGGTTGGGCCATATCACCTATGAGGTAGATGTGCAAGGGACCGCATTTAAGTCTGCAGTTGGCTAAAAAGTGCTTGAGTGATGCTTCTTCTCATTAGTCGGTAGCCGAGGTTTGTAGATGTTTGCACCAATGAGCAAAGACATTCAGAATGTATGTGCCAATGCGGCGACATCAAGACTAGTTTGTATATTTATTGCCATATGAAGCTCAAAGGAGCTATGTTTGTATCATGTGCCCATTTATATGGAAGGATATAATCATGAATGATATTCTTGAGTTCATTCAACATGACATATATGTTTGGAAATATTTGTGAAATTACAATGGAATTTTTGAAACAGTGTTATTTCAATTATACATGTAATTTGCATTGTGGAAAGAAATTTTTTTATTGCTATGTTTTGGCATCATGGTTTATCACTTGAGGTGAAAATATTGGAAATTTTACTATAATGAAGAACATTGGGGTTGTTGCATGTGGTATCAGAGCTACTAGGTTCAACTCTGGAACCTATGGGCTCATTATGCAAACAATGTGTGAACCTTATCGAAAGATAATGGTGAAAAAGTTCTTATGCAAAGATGGCAAGAGAAAAGAAATGAGGGAAAAGAGAAAGGAATATAAGATTCCTGGAAACTTGTTTAAGTTTTGGAGTAGATAAGAGTTGTCCCTAGAGTAGAAACTCCTAAACCAACAACTTGTTATGATATTACCTTGGATTGCAAAAGATTATACAATTGGGTTATGTAGGAAGGTTATGAAGGATAAACAATAGGTACCTTCACCCTACTAGATAGCTATAAAACGTTGAGGGATAGAGAGGATTGAGAGAATCTCCCTTATTGATAGAAACTTATAGCTTCAAAGAGTTGAGGATTCTTGGATTTAGTAAGAATACTACAAATTTGTGAGTATACAATATTGGCATAAATTTGGAACTTCAAAATGAAGTAGAAAATCAATGAAGGAGGTATCCAAGAGGTTGGAGAACTCTTGACTTGAATATAATTTATGTGCAAGGCTAGGAACTTGTAAGAAAGGATAAAGTACCTTGGAATAAGGGAAAAGGCCAGAATGGTCAGAAAAGAAGTAATCAATGATGTGGACATAGTTCCACCAACCAAAATTGATGAGATCGATTTGGAGTCTTGATTAAGATGATAAAAAGAAACCAATAAACTTTAGAGTGCTTAAGGTTATGAAGTCACCAAGTAATGGGAAAAAGTCACTTGGAAAGGTGATTGTGATAAAGAATCCTAAAAAGGTAAATCATATTGATTTGACAAAGGTTTATATAGTTGGAGTATAAATTAAACTCACCAATGTGTCAATGTAAACCAACATATGTTTATAGGTTCCAAAAAGAAATGGAATTACACTATGTGTTAAAACTATGTGAAGTTGTAAGGAAACAATGCTCTAAGTTGAAAGGTACATCAATAAAAGAGGCTTTGTGGGTATGGATATTCCTCCACAAAAAGGATATTAGAAAGAGAATTGGAATATTGGAGTGCCTCTTAGCTTGTAAAATTGTTGTTCATTCATTAGATCTCTTATTGGACGATCCAAAATGTTGAATCTATGAGATTAAAGAACAGTGATGAACCTAACTTTGGGGAAAAAGTATATTCAAGGTATGCCATGGAGGCAAGAAAAAGGCAATAGGAAGCCTACAATGAGGAATGTTAAATCATTTCAAGAAAGAAAATGTTTTTTATAATTCAACTTTGAGTTCATCAAATGTTGTGGAAACACTGAGGAAAGAAAGAGAGTGGATTGACTTGGATTAAGTACCCCATCCAATGAAAATCGCGAAAATATTTTTTAGGTTTGAAAGAACTTTAGACTTCTTCATAAGTCATGATGTCAATTAAGTCATGTATTTCATGACCACAAGGATAAGGTATTGGAATTTTTGGAGAAAATTTGTGGAAAGGTCAAGGATTGTGATTTATTATCACACCTTACCTTATATATATTTGATTGCAAAATCAATTGCTATTATCATTGATTCCTTAGGAAAGGATAGGCAGATAACTAATCTAGATTACTCCATAATAGGAGGAATTTTCTATCATTAGTATTATATACCAGGAATGATGAAATATGATTAGCTTAAAGAAAGTGTCTTACTAAGTTCCTATTGCCCCTATATGAGAAGTAGCTATTGTTGATCTATTCGTAGATAGCTAGACTATGTGTATAGTGTGAGATATGTCAATGTCATGAAGCGACTTGACACTATTATCTAACTATGATAGGAAACATTGGGGATGATAAGATTTAGCTATAAATCCATAGAGATGGTATGAAAGATAAGGCAGGATGTGACGCTATGCAACCACATCGATTATCTTTACTTGATTGATCACTTGATCATACCTTACTCTTGAATGGAACCCCAAGTTTGGGATAACCTTTTTGGGACGAGAAGTTTATTTGATTAAGAGTGAAACCTTACATTAAGATTTACCTATTGGGTTTGGGAAATGTACTTAACTACTCATTGATACCTATAGGTTGGGAATAACTTACTTGGTTGGGTTGTACATTTGGTCTTGATTGGAACATATAGGGTTAGATTAACCAATATAATTGGATTAGTCATTGATTGATGACTTTATTCTAGGATTAGGGTATACTGAGATTGAGACTCACCTACGTGATTAAGTGAATCACTTGAGCTAATGAGAAATGTGTGTGCTTGGTAATTAGGTATGCAATTAAATTTGATATCTTCTAGGAACCAACATGATTGAACGAGGATTAATACTCAAAATTAGTACCGATGCTCATTAGAAGATAGATTGTGCTAAAAATTGGTTTGCAATTTTGGAAACGACCCAAGGATGGAAGAAAACCAAGTTGTGGATGTCCTAAGATAAATGAATTTATCTCCACAAAACTCTAACCATTATTACTTGGGAATTAAATGTGGTGTGAGACCACAAAAATAGGTTTTCATTTAGTCAAAGAATAGATTATTATGGGATGAAAAAGAACCTATGTACCCAAAATTTTGGAAGATTAAGGAATGAAACAAGAAAAAATGATGTCATAGTTGGGACGTTGGAATGATAAAGTAATTTTTTGAATGAGGAACCACTATAAGCTAGGAAAAGATAGAGTAAGATGTTGCACAAAATGTAGCAAGATAATGTCTAGTGTGCCAGGAAATGAAGACCAAATATCATCATCAGCAAGACATGTGTACTCTCTTGAGATTCTAAAGGGGGAGTGGTTGAACACAAGATAGTTTAACCTATCTATGTCAGTGGAACTGGCATAATGTTGTGGTGGACAAACTCACCAAGGTAACTAACGTTAGTTGGAAACTTGATTTATAGGATTTCGGTCCTAAATAATATAATGTGTGAGGTAGTTGCTTAGTATCCCTTAGAAGGTTGTCTCAGTTTGAAGGGGAAAATAATGATAGGGTTGTGTAAACCATGACCATACTATGAGATATTCAATTGAACAAATACACAATATATTATTGTAGTCGAACAGGAAAAAATGGTAACCAAATCTTGAATGATTTGTTGAATACTTATTATTGAGGTTTGATCCATTAAATGGAAAGGAGGGTTGGAAACTCTATTAGGTTGAAATAGGCTAAGAAATAGGGTTAACGTTAAGCTTGAAAGGTTTTCAAAAAGGAGTAATAGATCAAAATGATTAAAGAAACTTTTGTTGATACAAATCTTGAAATATGAAACAACATCGTTATGTTGGAATTGACAGGTGTCCAAAGAGCAATGCTATTCTCAAGTTGGACAATGGTCAAGAGCATTACTTTTATGGTTAAGAAAAATAGATGTGTAAGTGATGGAAAAACTTGGCTTCTGAGTTATTTGTAGGTGTAAATACCAAAGGGAAGGATAGGACCCATGATGTAGTGTACAATACACCGACATTCCTTATCTATTTGGATTACACTAAGGATAAATCCATTAGCCAATGAGAACATGATTTCAAGTCACTATGTCATAGGTTTCATGTAGTATACAATTATTATTGTACTTGGGATGTACATATGAGGTAATGTATAAAGCTCTTTGAGAGAGAAGGAATGTGTAAGGCACATAAATTTCCCCTATGCGTTGACAAGGACACTCGATGCAAGGTCCATGAAGGAAAAGATTGCAAGGAGTGGTGGTGTTACAAGGGAGGATTATTTAGTAAATATTACATGATTTGGAAAGGGCAAGTAAAACCTTTATTTAAAATTGTTTGTATGTTAAAGTGCTATAGATCATCGGGGACGATGATTCACAAGGGGGAAGTATGTTACACCCCATCTTGTTGTTACCGATTTACTTTTACCTTCATGGGTAAATGCAATCATGATTTTAATATGATAAATGGAATACTAAAATAGGTATTATGTGAAAGTGTTGTTAAATGCTTTAGAAGAGTAATTATGTTTACATTGATGATGAACATGTGTTGCTATATGTATATGATTAAGTTATGATGCATATGAATTTATTATGAACATCTAACTACCATTACAAATGTGTTGAGTTGGTTGCAGGGATAGGTTCATTTTTCGAGGTGGAGGGGAAGTATCACTCAAGAGAAGATCTTGGTCTATAACCAGTAACATAACCTATCTGAGCTTACACACACTCACAGTAAAAAGGTTGAGTATACATAGTGTTGGGGAAATGGTAAGTCATCCTTAGTATGATGTGTTGCACTAGTAAGGGTTGTGATTATTGTTGAATGCATGCTTGGATGATAATTATCTGTTTAGAGCTTGTGAGTCCTTCCTAATGTTATTATGCTTTATTGTATGGTTGAATGAGTATTTGGGATATATGCATATATGCATATGTCAGCATACACGTACGATGGATATAATGGGATGTCCATACGAGTATGACGAATATGTATATATATGCATATATGTATATAAATGATTAATATGATGCTAATGTGAATATAATCACGTGGTTATAATCATTTAGATATTGAATGGATCATTTGACTATCATGTTGCTAGATAATATATATATGTTTGTATATATATACAAATACACACATAAGCATAAATTCTTAATAGAGGAGTGTGTATACATATGTATATATAAATAAAATACATATTATTATTATGTGAATGTTAACTTGTATTTATTTGTATATTGAATATATACATACTTAATTGACCTAAGATATATATATACATATATATATACATGTATGTATATACACATATATGTATATATATATATATATATACATGCATACATAAATACACACACACACACACACATATATATACATGCATACATAAATACATACACACACACACACACACACACACACACACACACACACACACACACACACACACATATATATATATATATATATATACATATACATATATATATGTGTGTGTGTGTTGATATACATATATATGTATATGTACATATATGATTATATAATTATATGCTTGGGGGTCGATTAACTTATGTAATGCTCTAGAGGACGACTTATTACTTGAACAAAGTTTGATTTCTATATGAAAAATATAAAGCATTGAAAAGGCCAAATATAAAGTATATTGGCAATGAATAAAGGGCAAACTATATCCAATATTGATCTATTTTAGGATCTAAGACTATTGCTTTAAGAATGCAAATTAATTACAACTTCACAACTCTAAATTACAAAAATGAAATCAAGAACACATAATTAACTAAACAAAAACCAGAATTCATAATGAGATGAGAAAGAGAGAACACAAACAAATTGATAACAAAGTTCGTCATAAGAACTACTACATCTCTGGGCCCCCCTCCAAAGAGTAGACCGATCTGATTAAAATCTTCAGAAATTTGGTATTACATCTATTTACAAGCTTTTCCCTTCAAGTACGACAAAATTCCAACATTCTCCCGACGTACAAGATCAACAATTCATCTCTCCAAAATTATACTAAGTCTTCAACACCTGAATCCATCAATCCTTAAGCCTCTAAACCCCCCTTTTTATATTGAAAATTTAATCAATTTGGTTACTAACCAATTGATTTTACAAAACAACCTTATCTCTCTATTTTTTACAAATACAACCTAAAAATCCCCCTTATTTACACAAAAATCTTCAAATCTCCTGTTTTACATTATTTTAAAAACACATATAAAATCCCTAAGTCCCTTAATTTTTTCATATCTGGGATTATATTGTTTACGGGAATTTGTTTGTTTCATCCTTTTAGAGGACTTTGTTTTAAATTTGGGCTTATTAATTATTACTTACCACCCATTAATTTAGTGGTTAAAATTATATATTTTTAAGGGGAATATTTTAGTTTTTTTTGTTTTACTTGTTTTACCAAGTAAAGCCCACCTTTTCCTCCTTAAAATTTTCCCCAAGTAAGCATGCACGTGGGAGGTAGGTGTGGTTTTTTTTTTCCCTTGTTTTAAGGCTTAGGATTAGGTGCATTTTTTTAATATTATTATTATTATTGTTATTATTTATTTGTCTAGATTTTGCCACATGTCATCATGTGATTGGTTGATGATGATGATTGGATGTTGATTGTACCATGCTGAGGTTAGTAAAGTCAACCCAACTTTGACTGCTCATATCTCGTGCAAACGAACTCTGATTCGTGCAAAACAAACGTTTGAAAGCTTGTGACGAGCTCTTCACATCAATGCAAGTCTTGACCACTTTTGACGTCAATTTTTTACCCTTTTTTTCTTTGACCTAGGTCCTGGGTTGACCAAGGTTTGACCAAGCATATCTTGGACTCTGTAGCTTTGTTTGACTCCGTTCAAGTTGTGTTGGAGTCATAATTTCGGCCACTTTCTGATGATACCATTTCTGAAGAAAAATGAGAAACTTCAATTTTTGGCAAAGATCCTTTGAATCAGTCCTCCCCACTGGTGAGTTTTTGGACCTCTGAAAGTTGGTTACTCAGAAAGTAAGTGAGGGTAAAGTTCCCTCACTTTACCAATCTCCATCCATTTTTCCTTGCTTGGATTCATCCCCTTCAGTCCCACTCTGAGGTACTCAACTGCTCCTCTTCGTGAAGTCCTAGTTTTCCTATCTAGGATGACATCTTCAAGCAACTCTAACATGTACTTCGGTGAAAGATCATCAACTGATGGAACCTGAATGTCTATCTCCTTGTCCAATATCATCAGAGGTTCATACAACTTTAGATTCTCAACATTGACAACTAAATAGATATGCATGTATGAAGGAAGATTAAGGTGGAAGGCATTGGTTATGATCTTTTCCAAGATCTCCAAGGGACCATACCAAATTGGCTTGAGGTTTCGTCCTTTTCCTTCCATTCTTTCCTTACTGATATGTAACCAAACGTAGTCACTGACTTGAAAATGATGATTGGTCTGATGTTTGTCATGTTGAGCCTTGTATTTGGCTTGACTCTTTTCCAACTGTGCTTCCACTGCTTGATGAATCACTTGGACCTTTTGGATGAACTTAAAATCCTTCTCCAAATCATGGCGTCCATCTTCAACATCGTCCTTCCCAAAATCAAAATCCATCAGGGTCTTAGGCACACAACCAAAACAAGTCTCAAAGGGAGACCTCTTTGTAGTAGAGTGTGCCACATGGTTGTAAGCATGCTACACATAATGAAGACTCTCATCCCATAGCTTGGGATGTTTGTTGTAGTAACCTCTACGCAGATGCACAACTGTCATGTTCACTACCTTTGTTTGTCTGTCAGTTTGCAGATGAAAAGTTGTACTCTTCTTCAGTCTGGTGTCCATGAGTCCCCACAAAGCTGACCAAAATTTCCTTAGGAATTGATAATCTCGATATGATACAATAGAAGTAGGTAACCCAAAATGAATCCATACAAATTGGAAGTACATTTGAGCTGTCAGTTCAATAGTGACTTGTTTTTGTACATGGCATTAAGATACACATCTTGTTGAACCAATCAACTACTACATAAAGATAGTCATGACCCTTCCTAGACATAGGTAAAACCCCAACAAAATCCATAGACACACTTTCCCATGGACAAGATGGAATAGGTAATGGTGTGTACAACCCTAATTTTTTGTTACTTGGTTTACTAGTTGCACACATAATACAACCCTTAATGTATTTGGTGTCATTTTCCTACATTTTAGGGCAATAACAATATTTTTACAATTGAGTGATTGTTTCAATTACCCAAAAATGTCCTACAATCAAAGAGTGTGAGCTTCGTGGATTACATGTGCTTGTTCATCTTTTGGAATGCATAACTTTCCCAAGTAATACAACAGTTTATCCTGCACATAGTAATCTTTATCTTCTACAGGTTTGCCTGAAATTAGAGCTAGATAGATTTCCTTAAAGTCTTCATCATTAGCATATTGTTCCTGAAAACTTTCATGTACAATGGAACTACCTTTAAGGATAATAAAAGCATTCATAATAGGATACCTAGAAAGCATACCTGCTACTTTTTTATGGGTAACTTTCTTGTACTTAATTACGGAGTGAAACTATTGTAAAAATCCACCTAAAGTGCCTACTTTGTTGTAGTTTAGACTATGAGTGCAAGTACTGAAGTGGCTGGTGATCAGTGTGGATTACAATTTCTTTCCCCTTTAAGTAGTGTTTCCATTTTTTAACACTCTGAACTAATGCATAAAGTTCCTTATCATAAGTAGGATAGTTAATAACTGCACCAGAAAAAGTCTCAAAGTGATAGCAAATTGGTTTACCTCCTTGCATTAGCATTGCTCCCATGGAAAATCCACTTGCATATGTTTTGATCTTGAATGGCTGATGTAGATCTGGTAAGCCAAAACTGGTGCAGTACTCAACTTTTCCTTTAAAGTGTTGAAGGCCTTCTGCTGTGGACCTCCCCACTGAAAAGTTGTCTTCGTACTTTTCAACACGTGCAATGGTGATGCAATGTAGGAGAAGTTTGCAATGAACTTTCTCCAGTATTGGACTGCACCTAAGAAACTTCTGAATTTAGTGACTGTACTTGGCTTAGGCCATTTTACAATAACTTCGACCTTCGCAGGGTCTACTTTCAATTGACCACCACCTATGACATAGACTAAG
>VDFB02037951.1:0-48201 GCA_007258455.2 Sequoia sempervirens | reverse complement strand
AAAATGGAAAATATCCCCAAAATTGCAATAAATTTTGGTGGATGGGATATTTTGGGGTTATTTACCAAATTTGGGGAAGAAATTAGGGAGGTTTTGCATTCTTGGAATTGGGTTGTGGGAAAATTGGAAGAAGAGTTCAAGTTTTGTGGATGCAATTTGGGATTTTGGAAAAGCTTTGGAGGATTTGGAATTTGCAACTCATCTTCTTCTCAAACTCTTCATTCAAGCTTCAAATCACAGGTTTTTTTAATTTATTTGTGTAAGAAATTTGTATTTTCAGTTTAAATCTTGTTTGCAAATTCTTTGTTGAAATCTTGATTAGATCTTAAGAATAAATTAGATTACTGTTGTGAAATCAAAACTTGCAATAGAAATCCTCCATTTTAACAATAGGAATTTGAATGAAACAAAGTGAAATTAGAAAACTTTGTGTGGGTATTTGGAAATTTTCATTATGTTCTCTTTTTGAAATTAAATGTTGCTGTGTTTTCATTTTCTAGATAATTTTCCCAATTTGGGCTGTGAAATGGAATTTAGATTCATATATATTTACATATAATCTTGTAGTTGCATATAAAATTTATATGCTGGAAGGAAGGGTTCATTGTAAAAAAATTTATACAAAATGTTTTGTTCTTTTTTTCCCTGTCATTTTCGTCTACTTCTTCCAAAAACAAGGAGTCTGGTGTTTTTGTTTTAAATTGAAAATTTATTATAAAAAAAATCTTTTATTTGTTTTTTGTGGGGGGGAGTGGGGGTTGTGGCCCACAGCCGGCCCCCATGAGGGAGGCACTGGCTGTGGAGGCAGCAAGCATTGCCTCCACAGGCAGTGACTCCCCCAAAGGGGAGGGGCTGCTACGCAGTCCCCACAGGGGCTGTGTCCCCTGTTTGGGGGTTGCGCAGTAGCTTAGGTTGCTTTTGTTTTTATTTTATTTTATTTTAATTTTATTTTTCATTTTTTTATTTTTTTAAAAAATAAAATTTATTTTTATTTATATTATATGTATAATATAATATATATAAATTATATATGATAATTTCATATTATATATATATATATATATTGTATGTATATACATTATAATAATATTTAATTAAGATTTGTTTTTTTATATAATTGTTTGTATATATATTATGATTTTTCTTGTATATATATTTTTTGAATTTGGAAGTTAGATGGGGTTTTTAAAATATTTATTTAAATAATAGTTGTATTTTTAAATATATATATATATATACATATATATATGTATATATATATATATATATGTATATATATATATATATATATATGTATATATGTATATATGTATGTATGTATATGTATATTTGTATATACACTATGTATATACTTTTACATATATATATTTAATTTATACTCATATTTAAATATGAACTGTTTTAATGTGATTATTTCATTATCCTAGTTGGAATAAAATTAATTTTTTTAATCAAATGATTTATTTTAAAAATTTGATTTTATAATCAAATGTTTTTATTTCAAAATTTTATTTTGATTATTATGTATAATCGGGAAAGCATGGAATTAAACGATTAGATTTAAATTCCTCAATGTTATTCATGTAATCTATTTACTCTCGAGTGTTTGCAATAAAGTTAATTATTTTTATGGTTACATGCAATATAACTTTGCATTGTTTGGATTTAGGAAATCCTAAAGTAGGTTATTTAATTGCCAGAAGTGTCTTCGTTATGTGTTTCTCTCATTGTCATTGTTGAATTAATGGGGTTAATTGTCTAGTAAGTCTTCCAAAGGAGTTATTCTAGGTTGGGATGTTCTTGTGGGGATTCAATTTGTGAATTTCCTTGGGAAATGTGTGTAGTTATAACCTATTGCCTTACTCGGTTTTCACGAACGGGGACAGTTTGAGCCTCCTTGGGATTAGGAGAGGGTTATGTGGTTTGTGCCTCCTTTGGAAGGAGTGGTTTTTGTACTTTTGTTTCCTCTAATGTTTGGAGTGAGTTTCCTTTATTTGTTGCCTCCTTAGTTTGGAGAGGTCATCTTATCCGGTTACTCATTGTGGTTTATACCGTGTATGTTGTCGATAGGAGAGTGGCTCTTTGTGGGGGTCCGACACACAAAGGGGCACCAGGGTAATTCACATAGGGTTTAAGTAAGTGATAACTTAAAAAGAACTAATGAAAAACTCTCAAACTAATTAAGATAATTAATGCCTCTCTCATAACTCATTCGCTTTTAAGGTTTGAGATGAGATGAGAAGTGCAATTGGTATGAGGGTCCGACAGCTGGTAGAGTTGAGCCTGGATAGCCCAAGATGTGGGTTTGGTTGCCTAAGACAGTTGAGCCAGGGTAACTCATAGCAAATGTCATGTGACACTCTCGCTATGTCAACCAAAATTTAGTTAGTTGTACTGCATAAAAGACCATTGTTCTCTAGAAGCATTGTAACCTTTGTGTTAAGTGTTTTTGTATTTGTATTTGATTCGGTTTAGTTATGTTGTAGCCTATGCTTAGCAGTAGATGGTCTTGTGTAGGACTCCTGGTTACTATCTCCTAGTATAGGGGGTGAGCCTTCAGGTATCACATGGTTGGGTGGAACGTGCACCCTAACCGCTAGTTCACCTCTGAATCGTGTGACCAGACGCTGAGAGCTCGTGGGATCCAATTTCTCTTCTTGTTGTATTCTTTCTGAAATTATTGTAATTCTTTTACCCCTCATTTGTTATCGAGGTGGAATTTGTAATATGTAATCATACTTATTGGATTTATCTCATTCGGGGAATGAGTGTTGTAATCATGTGGTAAATTATATTATTGGAATCAAGTGGTATATCATATTCTTTGATGTAAATTATTATGTATGGAATGTATGAACCTATAAACTTTGTTACAATTAACGTTATGGCTTTTGCTCATGCTCTTTGTTTGGCTTATAACTCAGTCTCATAACCTTAGGGGTTGTTGGCAATTGGTTAGTGATCTTGCATGTTAATTATTCTTAATCAAAAAAAAAAAAAAGTTTGTTTGTGTAGTAAATTGAAACTTCCCTTAGGGTTACGTGGTGAGGTGTTACACATGGTATCAGAGCCCAAGTTTAAACACTGGGCGCTCTGGGATAATGTGGACCCATTAAGCTGTTAGTTGCGTAGGTCTATACTCTGGGCACTATGAGCCATGGTGTTGACCTAGACGCTCTATTCGGTAGTCATGTTTTCCTTTTGGGTTGATCTCACTTGTCTACCCAAAAGTTGTTACATGGTGTAGGTCCAATGGTGTAGGAAACTAGTGGAAAGGATAGGATCCTCGGTGTAGTGTACAATGCACCGATATCCTTCCTACTGGAAGAATGCATTATGGACAATGGTGTAGTATGTGAATTTGGTGTGTTGTGTGTGGTGGACGACAACCAGCTTTGTTGTTATGCCTACCCCTTGCATGTCTTCTTGTGCTTTACCTCATTGTGCCAATGATTGCCTGATTGACCCTATGTGGTTTTGGAGTTGCTTTTGCATGTTATATTGTTTTGAAATTATGAAATATGGTAATAGAAAATGAATGATCATGTTGTTAGTTCATAAAGATTTGTGCATACTCTCTTATGGTTGATGCATTGGTGTGAAAGTGATTGTGTGATGATGAAACCACGATTGCATTTGTGCCTATGTTAGAATTGTAAATATCTCTTGTCTTCTCTCTCTTCCCATTGGTTCAACGAAGATGCCTATCCTTGAGTGTGTGGTGTATTGAAACCCATGGTAGGTTGTATCTTATGATAAAATGCTTATGTATTCATGAAGGTTATTTTATTAGATCAAACCTTGGGTAAAGGACCTAAGTCCCCAAGTTGCATTCATAATCATGGAAAATGTATAATATGAATAGAAAAATCATTTTGCAGTAAGTAAAAGTTTAGAGAAAAGGGATTAGTGAAACCATTGCATGATAATGATAATTGCATAATAGGTACATCTTGTTGGTGAGGCCTATAGTCCCCAACTTTAGTGTTGAGTCTTAAGAAATCATGTTGATGTTATATTATTGTACCTAGATTCAAAATGAAAAATGTTAAATGAATATTGAAGTGATAATGTTGCATACCTTGTCTTGAGTAAACATATGATATCTCACTATGTGTGGCCTTGTGAGGATTCCCGGTGATGTGTATTGGTGCATGTGTACTATGTATGTTAATCCTTGATTATGTGTGATTTTTTTTATTGAGGTTGTACTAGGGGTATTTGCAGGCTTCCAGGAGTAAGCCTGACCCTAGGGGGGAGGATGTAACACCCCTCCATTTTGGATGTTTGGATCGGAAGTGTTTTCTTTGTAATGATTGTGTCTGATTATGCTTTGACTTTGGAACTTGGTTACTTTTGACCACTATCTGTTAAGCGATGTGAATGTTATATTTTAATGTGATGTTATTTTATTCTGATGTTATCTTTATGGCATGTTTTGGATTAACTTAGAAGATATTTGATTTAACGATGTGTTATGTTGTTGATCATATCATTGATGTTAGAATCGTCAGTTAGTAATTGTGTATTGGTGAAGGGGACGGATTTACCACCTGTGCGCCCCCACGATTCTAAAATCTTCATGGTGTGTTTGATCATATTATATATATATATATATGCATGTCTGATGCAACCTTGTCTGGCTGTGCTGACAGGCAGCTACGATACTGACCCACCTAGTTCACAGGTTTGAGCATGTCCATTGACCAACGGAAATCGATTGGGAGATAGTAGCTAGGTTTTCCATGCCAAGTCGTCACCCTAGTCATAGTGTGTCGTCGGGTTGTCATCGGGTTTAGTTGTTTTAATTTGGTCCATTTCACCTTGTGTATTTATTTAATTTTATAGTTTAAAGGTTATTAAATGGCTTGCATAGTTAAATTGATGATTAAATGTATCTAGTTGCAATGTGGAATTGTTATTTATCTTATTGATTAATTTGATTTAATTAATAAAATTAGATTTAGTTATTGATTAATTAGATTAATGGTGATATATTAAATGGGATAGTTGTTTTGGCATTATTGTATATTAAGATTTAATTAAAATAAAAGTAGAAATCTTGTTTGGATAGTTAGAGTTAAATTAAAATAAATAAATAAAAATGAAATTGTGTTTTTTTATAAATTCACTTTTTGAAATTATAGATAAAAGTAAATTCTTTGCAAATTTGGAATTATTTTGTTTAAGAGAAATTTTGAAAATGCATAAAATTTCAATTTGAAAGTAAAGTTGTTTTAAATTTTAAAAAATGGAAAATATCCCCAAAATTGCAATAAATTTTGGTGGATGGGATATTTTGGGGATATTGACCAAATTTGGGGAAGAAAATAGGGAGGTTTTGCATTCTTGGAATTTGGCTATTGGAAAATTGGGAGAAGAGTTCAAGTTTTGTGGATGCAATTTGGGAATTTGGCAAAGCTTTGGAGGAATTGGAATTTGCAACTCATCTTCTTCTCAAACTCTTCATTCAAGCTTCAGATCACAGGTTTTTTTTATTTATTTGTGTAAGAAATTTGTATTTTCAGTTTAAATCTTGTTTGAAAATTCTTTGTTGAAATCTTGATTAGATCTTAAGAATAAATTAGATTACTGTTGTGAAATCAAAACTTGCAATAGAAATCCTCCATTTTAATTATAGGAATTTGAATGAAACAAAGTGAAATCAGAAAACTTTGTGTGGGTATTTGGAAATTTTCATTATGTTTTCTTTTTGAAATTAAATGTTGCTGTGTTTTCATTTTCTAGATAATTTATCCAATTTGGGCTGTGAAATGAAATTTAGATTCATATATATTTACATATAATCTTGTAGTTGCATATAAAATTTATATGCTGGGAGGAAGGGTTCATTGTAAAAAAATTTATACAAAATGTTTTGTTCTTTTTTTTCCTGTCATTTTCGTCTAGTTCTTCCAGAAACAAGGAGTTTGGTGTTTTTGTTTTAAATTGAAAATTTATTATAAAAAAATTCTTTTATTTGTTTTTTGTGGGGGGGAGTGGGGGTTGTCCCCCACAGCCGGCCCCCATGAGGGAGGCGTTGGTTGTGGAGGCAACAAGCGTTGCCTCCATAAAGTGACTCCAAAGGGAGACACCCCACGGGTCCACCCCCTGCTTGGGGTCAAAGCTTAGGGTTGCTTTTGTTTTTATTTTATTTTATTTTAATTTTATTTTTTATTTTTTTTTAAAATAAAATTTATTTTTATTTATATTATATGTATAATATAATATATAAAAATTATATATGATAATTTCATATTATATATATATATATATTGTATGTATATACATTATAATAATATTTAATTAAGATTTTTTTTTTTTTAATAATTGTTTGTATATATATATTATGATTTTTCTTATATATATATATATATATTTTGAATTTGGAAATTAGATGGGGTTTTTAAAATATTTATTTAAATAATAGTTGTATTTTTAAATATATATATGTATATTTGTATAAACATTATGTATATACTTTTACATATATATATTTAATTTATACTCATATTTAAATATGAACTGTTTTAATGTGATTATTTCATTATCCTAGTTGGAATAAAAAAAAAAATTTAATCAAATGATTTATTTTAAAAAGTTGATTTTATAATCAAATGTTTTTATTTCAAAATTTTAATTTGATTATTATGTATAATCGGGAAAGCATGGAATTAAACGATTAGATTTAAATTCCTCAATGATATTCATGTAATCTATTTACTCTCGAGCATTTGCAATAAAGTTAATTATTTTTATGGTTACATGCAATATAACTTTGCGTTGTTTGGATTTAGGAAATCCTAAAATAGGTTAGTTAATTGCCAAAAGTGTCTTTGTTATGTGTTTCTCTCGTTGTCATTGTTGAATTAATGGGGTTAATTATCTAGTAAGTCTTCCAGAGGAGTTATTCTAGGTTGGGATGTTCTTGTGGGGATTCAATTTGTGAATTGCCTTGGGAAATGTGTGTAGTTATAACCTGTTGCCTTACTCAGTTTTCACGAACGGGGACGGTTTGAGCTTACTTGGGATTAGGAGAGGGTTAAGTGGTTTGTGCCTCCTTTGGAAGGAGTGGGTTTTGTACTTTTGTTTCCTCCAATGTTTGGAGTGAGTTTCTTTTATTTGTTGCCTCCTTGGTTTGGATAGGTCGTCTTATCCGGTTACTCATTGTAGTTTATACCGTGTATGTTGTCGATAGGAGAGTGGCTCTTTGTGGGGGTCCAGCACACAAAGGGGCGCCAGGGTAACTCACATAGGGTTTAAGTAAGTGATAAATTAAAAAGAACTAATGAAAAACTCTCAAACTAATTAAGATAATTAATGCCTCTCTCATAACTCATTCGCTTTTAAGGTTTGAGATGAGACGAGAAGCGCAGTTGGTATGAGGGTCCGGCGACTGGTAGAGTTGAGCCTGGATAGCCCAAGATGTGGGTTCGGTTGCCTAAGACAGTTGAGCCAGGGTAACTCATAGCAAATGTCATGTGACACTCTCGCTATGTCAACCAAATTTAGTTAGTTGTACTGCATAAAAGACCATTGTTCTCTAGAAGCATTGTAACATTTGTGTTAAGTGTTTTTGTATTTGTATTTGATTTGGTTCAGTTATGTTGTAGCTTGTGCTTAGCGGTAGATGGTCTTGTGTAGGACTCTTGGTTACTATCTCCTAGCATGGGGGGTGAGCCTTCGGGTATCACATGGTTAGGTGGAACGTGCACCTTAATCCATTGGTTCATCTTCTTGTTCGTGTGGACGAGATTTCTAGTTGGAGAGCTCGTGGGATCCAGTTTCTCTTCTTGTTGTATTCTTTCTGAAATTATTGTAATTCTTTTACCCCTCATTTGTTATCGAGGTGGAATTTGTAATCTATAATCATACTTATTGGATTTATCTCATTCGGGGAATGAGTGTTGTAATCATGTGGTAAATTATATTTTTGGAATCAAGGGGTATCTCATATTCTTTGATGTAATTTATTGGGTATAGAATGTATGTGAACCTAAATTGTTAAGTAATTAAATGTTATGGTTTTGTTTCATGTTTCTTTTTTTGGTTTAAGTAACTCAGTCTCGTAACCTTAGGGGTTGTTGGCAATTGGTTAGTGATCTTGCATGTTAATTGTTCTTAATCAAAAAAAAAAATTAGTTTGTTTGTGTAGTAAATTGTAACTTCCCCTAGGGTTGCGTGGCAGGGCGTTACAATATATGGGAAGAGAAAGGAAGAGAGGTGGAGATAGAGAGTCGATGGATAGGGGGGATAGGGAGGGAGAGATGGTGAGAGATAGAGAGGGGGCTGGGAGATAGCTGAGAGGGGGAGGGAGAGAAAGGATACGATAGGTAGAGGAGGAGAGATAGAGAAGAGGGGAGAGGAAGAGATAGGTTGAAGAGAAAGAGAGAAGAGATGGAGACAGATAGGCAGAAAAGGAGAGAAAGAAAAGGGGAGAGGGAGGAGGATATGAAAGGAGAGAGAGAAGAAGATAGGGAGAGGGAGAGATAGCCTAATATATAGAGGGAGAGGGAGAGACATAGAAAGGGCAGGATATAGAGATAGATGGGGAGAGAAAGAGAGAGAGATAGAGATATATGGGAAGAGAAAGAGAGATGGAGATATATGGGAAGAGAAAGGAAGAGGTGGAGATAGAGAGTCGATGGATAGGGGGGATAGGGAGGGAGAGATGGTGAGAGATAGAGAGGGGGAGATAGAGAGGGGGATGGATAGAAAGGGATATAGATAGGTAGAGGAGAAGAGATAGAGAAGAGGGAGAGAGAGGGAGAGATAGGTTGAAGAGGAAGAGAGAGAAGAGATGGAGATAGATAGGCAGAAAAGGGAGAGAAAGAAGAGGGGGAGAGGAGATTTGACATGTGAGGAGAGAGAGAAGAAGATAGGGAGAGAGGAGATATAACATATATAGAGGGGAGAGGGAGACATAGAGCAAGAGAGAGATAGAGGGGATGGGTGAGAGAGGGAGATAGAAATATATGGGAAGAGAAAGAGAGATGAGATATATGGGAAGAGAAAGGAAGAGAGGTGGAGACAGAGAGTCGATGGATAGGGGGGATAGGAGGGACCAGAGATGGTGAGAGATAGAGGGGATATAGTCAGAGGGGAGGAAAGGATAATAATACCCTCCTACTCATTTGATTTATTATTTTCATGCCTGGCTTTACAATATGACTGCAGGATGATACCATTATTGTTTGATTTGGTTGGAAATATTTGATTAGTTGGATCAAGTTGGTGATTATTACACTTGAGGATATGATTATTTCATATGACATTATGGTAGGTGATGTTAGTTGATTTTCAGAATTATATTATGATGCAATGATTTAATGAATTATGTCATGAGATGAATTGTTAGTTTAGAAATGTTATTTTATCAGTTATATTATAATTGTTAGGATAGAGGTGATGAAGGACAGTGTAGCATCACTCGCTTGCGAGTGCTCTATTACGCTGTGATTCCTTCTCACAATGCAATACTTCGATTTAATACTTTGATTTTATATATATGTATGCACATGTACACGACTTCGTTTGTATGCAGGATTTGCAGGTACAAGTCTCGATTCCACCTGTTTCGACAGGACAGGGCGAGCACCAATAGCCCAATGGTTAAATGTTGAAATAGAGGTGACAATGAAGTCATCCCGTTCCATGATGTCAGACCGTCTTGTTAGATTGGTGTTGTTCATTTTTGTAATTGTCGTCATTTGTGGTTTGTGTTTTGTGTTTTGTCATATTTTAATTAAGGTGGCATTTTATAAGTTATGATTTATTTTACTTAAATGATTGAAATGATTATTAATTTTAATGTTAGATTAGATTGTATTTAAATATTTAAATGATTTATTTATTTTTTGAAAGTCATGAGTTTTAATTGTGTGATTATTATAATATTAAATTGTGTGTTATTTATTTTAATTAATTATCTTGTTGAGGATAATTACTAGAATAAATTATTTAAATTAAATAGATAATGTGATGTGCAAGTAAAGTGGTAAAAATAGAAATTAAAACAATAAAACAAATAAAAGAATGAAAATTTGTGAGAACGAATAAGAATACAAATCTAATTAAAAAGCTTGCTTTTAAAGTATTATTTTCTTTTATTTTTTATTTTTAGAGTTTTTGGAAGAAATGGACAATATCTTTTATTTTAAGGAAGAATTTTGGAAGTTTTCCACACACAGAGGTTTGTGGAGACAGAAGTTGAAAAATAATGGTGATGCATTTTTGAATCTTCTGAAGCTTTCGAAAAGTATTTTTTTTTATTCTTTTGTTGTAATATTTTGAGGAGAGTTTTAGAAAGGGATTGTCAATCTTTTACTGGTTATTCTGGAGTCTTCTGAACAAAGGATCGAGTTCGAGATTTGAGCACGGTTACTCAGAGGGGATTCGAAGCAGGAAGGAGGAGCTCTTCGTAAAGGCCGTCAGAAACCAGCTTCATCGGATTCTCGAGAGCGCAGGACTCCAGGTTCCACTCTCTTATCTTAATGGTTTTAAATTTGTAAAAGGGATAAAGAGATGTTTTAGAATCAATCTCTGTTTTGAAAAAGAAAATCTTTCTGTGAATTAGATTAAAAAGATTTCTTTGAGATTAGAAAATGAATAAACAAATAGGTCTTCTTTGAAAGAAAAATTCTTGTTGAAATTGGAAAATCTTGTTTTGCAAACAAACTGAAAATAAACTCTTCGAATTCTATTTGGATATACTCAATCTCTCTATTATTCCTGTGGAAAAGAACAATCTTTGCATTTTAATGGAATTGAAATATTATTTTGAAAAATCAAAAAAAAATGTATTTTAAATTTATGGTGATTCTGTATGTTACACAGAAAATTGCGTTCCCTGTGTTTAGATAACTCTTTATATATTTGTGTGTTTTATATATATATATATATATTAAATATATATATACATATTTCGTATATATATATATATATATATATATATATATATATATATAGAGAGCTTATTCTCTTCCACATTGGAAATCGCTTTGTTTCTTTTAAAAAAAAACCCTTTATACTGGATTTTGAAATCTGCAATCCCAATCACAATGAGTTTGCTTTGTTTCTTCCTCAGGCTTATAAAAAAGAAAAATGTAAAAATAAAATTTTAAAATGAAATCAAAATTTTGTTTTATAAAAAGTTTTTGGTATGAAGTTGGGAGGGCACTGTATTGCACTCCACCCTCACTTCCACCTGTGAGACGGATCACATTAACATCAAGTGGGGACCACTGAACCCCCACCTGGCCACCGTTAATGTTTCTTTTTATATATATTTTTTTATTATTTTATTTATTTTACATGTTTTTTACATATTATATAATTCTATATATATATAATTATATATATTAAATAAATATATATATATATTGTTGTAAAATAAATATATATATATATATATATGCGTATTTATATTATAAATTGAAATGGTTTTTCTTAATGTTTAAATTGTGAAATTAAGTGAACTTTATTTAAGAATGAACATAATAATTGTGTTGGATTATTGTGGAATTTTATATTGTCATGGAGAAATTTTGGAGATTGTTATTTTTCGTCCTAGTTTTATTGTGTTGACTTTTATATTGATGTGGGAACCCTGTTGTCAATTTGTGAAAACTTTAGTCCAGAGGTTTGTTTAATTTTAATGTTCTTCTCGTCTTGGTCACACTTTCGGAGTTGGAACTTATTGGTTTTGTGCTTGGAAGGGTTGAATTGTTCTGTTAAGACATTTTGGTTATGAATAATTGCGAGAGGGTTAATGCCTCGTGTGTCTTGTATGGGTTTTATGTTTTATTTGTGTTAGTTCAACCCTTGCCTGCTTTGAGATATGTTAGGGGTCATAGGGAGAGTGGCTCTTCGTGGGCGCCGGCGCCTCGGAAGGACGAAGAGCTCAGGGGAACCCACGTAAGAGTAGTTAAACAAGTGATAATCTAAAAATAGAATTTAGGGGGATTGGTAGTAAAACACACGAGATAATAAACAATGGAATCCTCATCTATGCATTAGGGCTATCATAGACTAATGATAGACTGAGAAGGCCATGGTTGGAAAAGTTGTAATCTCGTCTTCATGAGAGGTTATTGACTCCGCATGAGCTACCCTATGGTGTCGGCGCCTCAAGTAGGAGGAAGGGCTAGGGGATCCATAGATGGGTGTCAGCACCTCAGTTGGAGGAAGTGCCAGGGGATCCCATGAGAGCTATGCGATGACACTCTCCACTAGAAACCCTTGTGCTTTGTTTGTAGTTGCCTCTGGATATTGTAATCTTTATGTTGTTTCTGAGTCTTGTGAATTTGGTTTATGATTGCTATCTAGTTACTTGTATAATTGGTGATGCTTTGTTTAATTGTGATGAGTTTCATAGTTTAAACTTGTTATGTGATTTGTGAATGTCAATGGTTGTTTCATTGTATGCCTTGAGTTGTATTTGTTTTTGTACTATGTTGTTGTTGAGTCAGTTTGGCATTCATGGTCGGGTTCTCTTCCTCGTCACCTATGAGCACGGGGGGTGAGTTATATTATAATTCACATGGTTGGGTGGAACGTGCTCTGCACCCATTGGGTTCCCCATCAGCATCCTGTCTTCTCAGCTTTTCCGCAGTTGGAGTTGTACCAGTATTCACTTGTATTTTAGATTTCATTGTTCTTGTATCAATCCCCATGTTGGGAAATTCAATGTAATTCATTTATCAAGAGATTGTAATGTAACATTAAAACGATGATGTAATAGTTAGGATCATTTGTATCTTTATTAAGAGATTTATTATGGTTGTATTATGTGATGTTTATTATTCTCGCATCATGGTTATTGGATGTATCCTCATTCATGGATATTATAATATAAATGGTTATGTTGTAATTTTTATCTTTATTTCTTTTTAGTTGTTGTGATGTAACCTCGTGTGCCCCAGAGAACTAAGTTTGTTAATGTTATGTAATATGCTATGTGGTTATGGTTAAATGTTATTTGCATGTTTAATTTAATTGGTTTTTAAAAAAAAAATTATTTGCATTGTGTGTGTTCTGGGCTCTGGTAACGACAAGCATGTGAGTATTGGATAGGAGGAGGAGAGATGAGAAGAGGGGAGAGAGGGAGATAGGTTGAAGAGGAAGAGAGAGAAGAGATGAGATAGATAGGTAGAAAAGGGAGAGAAAGAAGAGGGGAGGGAGAGCCATAAGGGAGAAAGGGGAGAGAGAAGATAGGGAGAGAGGGAGACATAGCTCAATATATATAGAGGGGGATGGAGAGACATAGAAATGGGGTGATATAGAGAGATAGAGGGGGATAGTGAGAGAGAGGAAGATAGAAATATATGGGAAGAGAAAGAGAGATAGAGAGTCGATGGATAGGGGGGATAGGGAGGGACTAGAGATGGTGAGAGATAGAGGGGGATACTGAGAGGGGGAGGGAGAGAAAGGGATATTGATAGGTAGGGAGGAGAGATAGAGAAGAGGGGAGAGAGGGAGAGATAGTTTGAAGAGGAAGAGAGAGAAAGGGAGGAGAGGGAGAGATAGCTCAATAGATAGAGGGGGGAAGAGGGAGTGACATAGATAGTGGGAGATATAGAGAGATAATTATATTAATTATATTATAATAATTATAATATTATATTAATATTATATTAATATTATAATATTATATATTATATTAATATATATTATAATAATTATAATATTATATTAATATTATAAATTTAGCTAATATTATATTAATTATATATAATTTATTATGTAAAATTTAACATGGCGCCACAATTTTCATTTTAATTGACATAATCAAAACCTAGCTTGTCAAATTGGAGAAGTGAGTCGTGCGCCAGCAGAGGAAAGGTTGCAGGAAGCCCAGGGATCGAGCTTGCTTGGTTGCAAAAATTGGAATTTTTGAGATTTGTTTTGCCGTGAAGGCCTCTGCATCTCGTCCATCACCAAAATGGTTTGTATATTTCATCTGAAATTTATGAATCAGAGTGCTATAAGGTTTATGATTTGATTTGGTTTGTGAATATTACTCTTTATGATTGTATTTTGTATATTTGTCTTCAATGCTGATGGGACAAACCATAACTCAGTGCTTTCAATCACTTTGCAAATCCATTATTGGTGACTCTGTTGTTTGCTTGTGAGAATCACAAGTTGGAATGCATGTCTGTTGTTTGCAAGTGAGAATCACAGTTCACCGCCTTGTCTATGCTATGACATTTGGGCCCCAAACTAGACATCATCCTTTTTCACAATCACACAAGCTACCCTATTGCAAGGAGAACACATAGAGTCACTAATAATGGGAGCCCATACTAGGCCAGCTAGAATAGTTGCACCACCTTTCCCCAAATATGATTAGTGAAAAAATTTAAACTCTTTCCAAACAAATTTAAGAGTACATTCTAGCTCAATTCTCATAGCTTTAGTTTCTTGAAAGAGAAAGAAATCCATTTTAAGCCTATTATTGTAAGAGGATCTTAAACTGCATTCTTTCGAGAAGATTCCAAACTCTAACATTCCAATTGGTGCATCCTATTTTCATTTATAGTAAAACCTATCAAAATATTTGGGTTATTTTTGCTCTCCATTTTTTCCACTCTTGTGATTATTAACACATGAGTCAGTTTGCTTTCTCTTTTATCATCCATCCACATCAACACTTGGCCTAGGGACAAAATTTCCCTAGACGGTAGCTTCATCTTGGAATAGATAATTAATAAAACTGAATCTTTACTCTTATATTTACTCATGAAAAGTGTATGGGAAAGGTCTTTGTAAATCATAGACTCAATGTTTTGTAGAGCTTGGGGAGCAATGGGAGGTGTAGCCAAACTAACAACTTAAACTCTTCCAATATTTCTAAGGCAAGCTCTTGGGCATTTTTTTATTACCTAGAATTATCCTTGAAAAAAAACAAGAAGAGCAAGCTCATTGTTGACAAAAGGCATATATGCAAGGATACCAGCATATGCCTCACTAGAATGAGAGTCCTCCGATTTGTCAAGAATCTCATCTAAAGTATCAAATTCATTCGCATAAATTTTTCTATTGTCTATTTTATTATTTCCTACACAATCAAGGATGAAATTCTATTAGCTACAAGTCTATTAATATTCTTAAGAATTTTTGGGCCATGCCTTCTTTGATGACCATCCATTTTACATAGAAAACAAGCATTCAAACCTCTCAAAACTTCAATATCATGTTTAGTTTGATTATCACTCAATTGAAAGAAAAAAATATGTAGAATACACTCATCAGATTTGAGAGATATAAAAACCCTAGAGTTAAGATGGGGAAGAGTAGACCTTGTTTCTTCCACTTGCAACACATTACCCAAAGATTTGAGGACTTGAGGGATAAAAATTCACATCTAAGTAGAGATATTTTAAAATTCTAACCACCTTAACATATAATTGGCTAAATCATTACATAGGGTAGAATCAAGGGTTCAAAGATGGACCTAAAAACAAAATTGTCCATATTCTAAAACTCTTTCTTTTAAAACTCTTGATTGCATACCATGATTTTTGAAGAAGAAAGTGAATAAATCTTTATGTATCATTCTATAGAAAGAAACATAGATTCCCATCAATTTTCCCCCACATATTGACAATCCACTCATCAAAATAATTCCTCAAAGAGAGGAAATCAAGACCATACAAATAATGAAGGCATGAATCTTTTTAACCACTTCTTTCTTAACAACTTCAACCATATCTAGGTTTGGTTTTATGTGAAGTATTTTAGAAAGACAAGATGCCTTATTCTTTTCTCCTTCAAGTTCTTTGATGTCAAGATTCTAGTTCCTTCCTCTATCATCTTCACCATTTACTTCAACGATAGTATTTTCCAATACCACCACTAATTCATCAACCTTGCAAGTCACCTTGTAAGATTTGCTATCACTTACGATGTTGTTTCCCTTATTTTCTACCACTCTAAATTTTCTACCAGCATTACTTGTTTTATGTCCATTTGTTGCTTTATCCATCAAATTTATACATGGCTAATCATGATATCCAAGTTATTAACTCATAACCACCCTTCTAATAGACAAAACAAGTTGGGAAATGATGATGAATATTAGGAAACAACCACTAAATACCACTCAAAACAAAACAAACAACCAAAACATCAAGTGTACAACTACAAAGTATATCTACTTCAGACACCCATAAAACTTGGGAAACCACAAACACAAAAATCTAGAAATGAAATAGGGTTGATAAAATAAACATGACACACAAAAATATAAGTTCAAAGAATCACACCAATTACTCTTTGTGATTGTATTTTGTATAATTGTCTTCAATGTCGATTGTACAAACCATAACTCAGTGCTTTCAATCACTTTGCAACTCCATTATTGGTGACTCTGTTGTTTTTTTGTGAGAATCACAAGTTGGAATGCATGTCTATTGTTTGCAAGTGAGAATCATAGTTCACTGCCTTGTCTATGCTACGACATTTTTCATACATGTCTACCAAAGAATTTTATCAAATAGTTCATTGCCTTGCTGCTATGGGATAAAAGCCTAAAACAAGTGCTTTTGAGCAAGCTATGGGAAAAAATCTATCAAAGCATAATAGCAATAGCATAGACAAGGCAATGAATTGTTTGTAAAAATTCCTCAAAGAATTGTGGTCTCATGGTGATGGAATGCCATGATGAATGCCTATGGCTATGGATTGTCATGGCATTCCATCTTCATGAGACTACATTTCTTTGAGGCATTTTTTCAAACAGTTCATTGCCTTGCTATGCTATGACATTTTTCATACATGACTACCAAAGCATTTTATCAAACAATTCATGTCCTTAATGCTATGGCTAAAAGCCTAAAATAGGTGCTTTCGAACAAGCTATGGATGCTTGGAAAAAAATTGTCTAAGCATAATAGTAAGCAATAGCATAGATAAGGCAATGAACTATTTGAAAAAATGCCTCAATGGTGATGGAATGCCATGACAAGCCATATACAAGGCAGTAAACTATTTGAAAAAATGCCTCAAAGAAATGTGGTCTCATGGTGATGGCATGCCATCACCATGAGACCGCATTTCTTTGAGGCATTTTTTCAAATAGTTCACTGCCTTGTATATGGCTTGTAATGGCATTCCATCACCATGAGATCGCATTTCTTTGAGGGATTTTTTCAAACAGTTCACTGCCTTGTCTATGCTACAACATTTTTCATACATGTCTACCAAAAGAATTTTATCAAACAGTTCATTGCCTTGATGCTATGGATAAAAGTCTAAAACAGGTGCTTTCAAACAAGCTATGGATGCTTGGAAAAAAAATTTCAAAGCATAATAGTAAGCAATAGCATAGACAAGGAAATGAACTATTTGGAAAAATGCCTCAAAGAATTGTGGTCTCATGGTGATGGAATGCCATGAAGAATTCCTATGGCTATGGATTGTCATGGCATTCCATCTTCATGAGACTACATTTATTTGAGGCATTTTTTCAAACAGTTCATTGCCTTGCTATGCTACGACATTTTTCATACATGACTACCAAAGCATTTTATCTTGAACAATTCACTGCCTTAATTCTATGGATAAAAGCCTAAAACAGGTGCTTTCGAAGAAGCTATGGATGCTTGGAAAAAAATTGTCTAAGCATAATAGTAAGCAATAGCATAGACAAGGCAATGAACTATTTGAAAAATGCCTCAATGGTGATGGAATACCATGACAAGCCATATACAAGGCAGTGAACTATTTGAAAAAATGCCTCAAAGAAATGTGGTCTCATGGTGATGGAATGCCTCAAAGAAATGTGGTCTCATGGTGATGGCATAGAGAACTAGAACATTGATGCAACCACTCATCCTACCTTAAAACATACCAAAAGTCTCCTAGAAATTAGACATAGGAATATTTAAGATGACTTAAACAATTTTTATTGCCAAAGCATAAAATTATGATGACTTAACCAGTCCTAGTACACACTCCCTCCCCGTTAACCACTTAGACATATGGAGTTGATCAGTGGATAGCTGAACCACCTCACACGTGCACCTGAATTATGTCTCTTAGTGTTCTAGCAATGAAATGATAGATTAATCATAATGTCACCTTGGGATCACATCACCATGAAAGAACTTCATCCAACATCCTTATGAGTGCAGGTACCACCAAATAGGTATTTTTCATATTTGTCTTCCTCAAGCGAGGGAAATTGAGGAGGAGAAGAGGAAAGCAAGACATGTAGTAGGTCTAAAAGAGGGACAACTAGAGGTCAAAAGATTAGAGGAAAATTTTGTAAACGCATGGAATTTGTTCTTGCTGAAGGGGGGTCATGTTCTTATGATGATGAGAGCATAGGCGACATCGAGGTTCCCTTGAGGTACAAATATCTACAGAAACAATGGGTACCCAAGGAACTTCCTCCAATAAACACTAATTTTTGTGTCAACGAGAGGATATATCGCATAACACCATCGTAATTACATGGTTTGGGCCTATTTTGCATGGACGACATAAAGGTCTGTTATGACAAAGTTACTGAATTGATGGAGTATGTCGGACCCTGTTACAGTTACAAAGATTGGATGCAACTGGTTCGATATACACTAAGTATGCGTAGGTATGCACTATCATCAAATTATATACAACTAAAAGATAAGGATCAAAATAAAGGAGTGGCTATGTACATTGACAGAAGGTCAAAAGCATCAGGGAATATTGTAGGGTTTATAAACAGTACATGATCTGGGTCAACAAATAAGCAACCCAATTGCATATTTGAGGCGTGTGAGGGAAACCGTGTATTCATATGAGTGATACAATCAATAACTACAGGGGAAGAGTTGCTAATCGATTACAATTTGAATCACTTAGATACAAACACAGTTACTATGGGAGTGGTATGTACTATACACCATTTTACCCAACCTCCAATTAATGATTCCAATATACCATTTTATTATTATGTTTTTTTTCGTAAGTTTATTGGTTTCATTTCGGTAATGTTTTTTTATATTTAATTTTTGTCACAGTGGGACATTGATTGTAAGGGGAAGGCTCTAAACCAGACCACAAATCGTGATGCATCTTCAGGCTCTTCTACCCGATAGGTTTACCTCATTGTAATTGTACAAATTAGATATGAGAAAAATATTTTATTATTATGTTTTTTTCATAAGTTTATTGGGTTAATTTCAATAATGTTTTTAATATTCTTGTTGCAGTCGACTGATCGAGGAAAGGCACTAGCAGTAGAGGAGAGCATCCATAGGGTTGAGGTGCAATCACTGTTATTGGATGATGACATCGCATATTCAACAAACCCTCTCGATATGATAAGGAAGACAAAAAAAATGCAATGAAGAAATCCTTCAATTGTTATTCATAGTGCCTCAAATAGATGAGATAAGAGAGAGGCTTAAAATATTGACTGAGAGAGTACAAAACTTGCAAGTACGTTGTCATGAGGTCTTTAATTATAACATAAGCTCATTCATGGTTTTATAATTTGTACTCTTTTATGTCATGAACTAAATATGTGTTTTTTTTATAGGATTTTTTGCGTCCTCATGATGTTGCTGCCCATGATTAGGGTACTGCAGGTGTTTCCCACAGAGTAGGGGTTGGTACAAGTGTCCATCATGATCTTCCTGCACATACATCACATCATCTGACCCCATCATTTGTGCCTATATTGTCGACTGAAATGTTGGCAACACATAGCATGCAAGCATCAGGTAGTACTGGTGATGTAGAGGCCACTAGTAGTGGTGATGTTTTAGCAACATTTCCTGGATCTTCCTATATTACTAGTGCAGGAACATTTTCGGTCACATTTGTGGTGACCGAGGATTTTGTTCCCATAAAGATAGAGAAGGTCCTAGGTAATTTAAAATGTTTTAATTATTATTATATATAATCCAATTAGAATTTACTTATTGATCACTCCTTTTAGACTAATGATCCCATGATCATTTTGCAGGAAATGATGTTTTTTATAAAAATCTAGGTGATATAACATTGGATCTCTTCAGGCCACCATACATACAAGGTGGAATGCCCAAAATCAAGATTTAAAGGATGAGCTCATTAACTGTTTAGTTGTGTTGTTCGGTGATAAAACATTCAACCGAACCAAGGTCCTTAAGAAAGCTGGTACATATCTAAAGTATGTGAGGGACCAATATAGGTCACATTTATAGAAGAACAAAAAGTACGAGCGTCCCCCCATGATTCCAAAGAGGGAGTGGAAGGACCCGGTGTCGGATGGAAAGGAGAAGGATGAAAAGAAAAAAGGATAGACACCATCGGGCCAAGGAAGGTATGTGATACTAACAACAATGTAATTATATACTAATTACTCTTTCTTTTTACATAATATAACATATTTCAAACTTTTCATAGGCTTCCCGACACATCGAAGGCAACAAAGGCAAGACTAGAAAAACACGGGCAACACAAACTTGGCTCCGGTGGCTATATGAAATTAGCCGCACGAATTGTAAGTATCAATAAATGAAATATTGCATCCAAATAATAAATTACAAACAATTTTGGTTTTATCACACCATAGAAGCAAAATTCATGATCTTATGCAAAAATGTAGGGCTCTGAATTCAACAGAGCGCCCACAGAAGAGGAAATGAAGATTGTCTTCCAACATGGCTATGAAGTCGTGGCTAAATGCCTAAGATTCTTGACTGGGAAAACACAATCTTCCACTGCATCTGACATGCAAGTAAATAAACTCAATAAAGTTTATTTAAAACTGAATACTTGTGCAATCTATTCAATATTAATTTCCACCATAAAGTAATTATGTGCCTATTTGTTTTAAACAGACAAACAATGATAATATTGCACCTGGCATTGGAATGCAGCTTGGTGAGGGTGGATCACAACCAGCATATGAAGGTCATGGTGTGCATCCTGATACTGGATGTATTCATGTGCTATACAAAACACAGTATGGATTAATACAATTAAACATTTTTAATTGCAATTGGTGTATTAATTAATGTAATCTTTCGTGTTTCAACTTTAGAGCGTGTAGATTGTGATCAACATGTTGAGCATGATCAGGCTAGAGAAGATCAGGAACATGATGTGGCCCCATCAGGTAAAGAGGACCACTCTAATGTTCTTTTAAACATATTTAATTGCAATTGGTGTATTAATTAATGTAACCTTTTGTGTCAGCATGTTGAGCATGAGGCTATAAGACAAGATCAAGAACATGATGTTGCCCCATCAGGTAAAGAGCGCCACTCTAATGTTATTTTAATTAATAAAATATGTGTAACAATAATAACAAAAGATATCAATTTAACATTTCTTTGTTATTATAGTAGACCCCACCTTGCAGCAGCCTCCACATTGTGATCAGTACATGACTAGGCATACATTAAGATCACGAGCAGAGGGCAGAACAACTGCAGGGGGGACAGATGATTTATAAAACGATACTCCACTTCAACTTTTTTTAGCTACAAAAAAGAAACAAAAAAAAAAGTGATTGTAATCATATTATGACAACCATATTTTTGATAATATGTAAAAACTGAATGAATGAATGTTATATGTTAATGGATGAATGTTATATGTTAATGAATGAGTGTTGTATGTTATTAATGGATGAATGAATGAATGTGAATATGTTAATGAATGAATGATTAATGTTATATGATCGGGTATGGGGAATTGAGAGTGATGTGAGGGGGGGAGGGGCCAAATGAGCTCCCACCGTCACATGGTTGGCCCTGTTAAGTAGAGAATATTAAACTATTCTCAAAACAAAGAGAAGCTCAATCCAACTACATCCAAGTATCTTTTTAATTTCTCTATCTTTCATCAATCTCTTTACTATTTGAACCTCGTACAAATGTTTTACATGAAGAACCCATTATTGTGAAATGTGCCTCTAGTTGAGTAAACTGAATCCATGCTCTACATCATAATTTCAAGTTGTTTCCATTCCAATGTTTTGAGTTTAGTTTGTTCGTATGGATTTGGTTTCAAAGCTCTATTTCTTTTGTTTTTAGTGGTGACATAACTCTAAAATTTGACTTTTTGTGCATAACAGGTTAGTGGAAAAATTGACAGCTCTGAAGGGTTTAGAGGCTCGATTGAGATAGATACACGGATATTTTGATCTTGTTGTTGATGGGAGGCTTCCACTTAACCATGAAATTTTGTACCATCTGCAGGTATGCACAAATTTCTCTACTTACATTCATTCAACTTATTGTCTTCCTTACCAAAATCTACCCTTGTTAAGCCACAACCATAACTATCACACTGTCATAATGCTTCAATCTCAGCCATTAATCTTTCTCTTGACAAAAAGGATAATAGTCATTAATACATTACTAAGGGTAAACATATTTCATACCTAAATCATTAAAAACAACATACACTACCTTCTATACCTTATCCTTCACCAAAACACCAAGGGCCTTATGCAGTAATTTTGTTTGATGAAATTGAGAAAGCACATTAAGATGTTTTTAACATTTTCCTTTAGATTTTAGATGATGGAAGGATCACTAACACGCAGGGTCGAACTATAAGCTTCACCAACATTGTCATTATTATGACTTCTAATGTTGGTTCCTTGTATATTCTAAGTGCTCTTGATGATGAAGCTGGCTCAAAAGAGGAAGCTTATGAAAATATGAAGAAGAGAGTCATGGAAGCAACACAGGCCACCTTTCGACCTGAGTTCATAAATTGTATTGATGAGTATATTGTCTTCCAATCTTTGGACCATGAACAAATAAGTAGCATTGTGAGATTATAGGTATGTAGATCATTTATTTTTTTGAAAAACTTATCATTTCTAAAGTACAAACAAAGGCAGAAAATTTGTCTAATTAGTTAATAAAGAATTTATTTGTAACTTATAATAACTGAAGATGCACATAAAATTGTATAAGATCCAAGTACTTTAGGTAATTCATAATATGATGTGCAACAAGGGGGTAACTCAAGTGCTTAATACACACTCTTTTTGTGTTTTATGCATTTTTTGTAATCTACTTTATATGCTTCATAGAAATTAATTTTGGGATAGAAGCAATCAACTCCAATTCTTGTCATCCTCCATTTTTATTTAGTTGCAAATATTTGGTTGCAGTGATTTGGTCAACAAACCTTGTTTGCTCCTTTGTCTGAATGTCATGTTACTGTGCATTAACTCCTGAATTATAACCATTAGGAAGCTTTATATCTCATCTAGGCATCTTTAGCTAGATCACAACATGAGTTATGTATTTTTCCTAGTATATCTTTTGTTATATGATGAAGAGAGAAAACTCACTCTTTTGTTGTTGTACAATGTGAAAGAACCCAAAAGTTTTCTATCCCAAAATTCCATCCTCTTACAAAAAAGAGAATATATAGCTTTTCAATCTATTATTGATTTATAATGGATTCTTGAAAATACAATAATAATAAGTAAAATTAGACTTTATTTGGTTCAATTTTGTCTCCCTTTTTGGAAACCAAATCCATTTTCTAACCTTAGTTGCAAAAAAAAATGACTTGTATGGTCACCAACATAGGCATTAACCCAAGTGTGTTACCAATTCATTTATGAGGCTCAACAACATCCTACAGTGTACACCTAGTAAGTTAGTCTTGTTGAATCCATCTACTATGATAAACATACTTGAGAAGAATGCTAAAAGAGTATAAGAAACCTTCTCAAGGGAGGGATGAGCATCCATGAAATCAAAGACTACAAGGGTGATAATTGAAGTAATAATAGAACATGACATGTTGAGGTCATATATTAGGGAAGTCAACATTCCAATGGCCACTAAATAAATAGATCTTCCATGTAATGCTTTCCCACTTCAATTCCTTCTCAACCTCCTCTATAAATGCATACAGAGTTTCAAAATCTTTAGGTTTATCAACAAATTTTAGAGGTAATTTTTTCCCTAATGCCTTCTCAAATACGTCACATCTCATACTTTGATGCTATTTTGACCATGACTTACTTTGATGCTATTTTGACCATGACTTACTTTGATGCTGTTTGACCATGACTTTGTGGGATTTAATATATGAATTATGATACGTGTTAGAGAAATATAATATAATACAATGCTTTGGTGTGTGGAAATGTAGAAAAATAATTGTTTTCTTTCAGAATTATGAGTGCATTTAATTTTAAAATGATACAAAATAGGAATGTTGATTTAATTATTGCTTAAATTTATATTTCTATATTGGTTACTAATACACTTTTGTTTTTGCACGCCTGAGTGCATTTGAGATGCAGGTGATCGAAGGCCAAGAGTGTGATTGAGGAAAAGAAGGTTAGCTTCCCGACAGGGTAAAAGAGGAGAAGCTCTCGATCGCGCACACACCACTTAAAAATCATGTAGTTGCATTAGGTCATATCTGTTTTCAATATGATTGTTTGAAATTGATTACGTGGTTTGAATAAGTGATTGATTAAAACAAAAGAAAAATATATATATACATAAAAACAATAGCATAGCAAAATTTAAATATAGTTTAATTAACCATAAAAATTGTGAAAAGAATATGGTTTAATTTATTTTAGTTTATCCCATTTATTTTTGTGCAATAAAAAGGAAAATCTGAGTTTTAAAAAAATATAGGAAATTAAAAACAAATAATAAAGTGAAAATATTATGTTTGCATATAATGAAATAATTGGTTTGTATAAAGTGGAGATATCTCTGTTTCCATATGGTTATTTTTCCAAAATGAAGAGGAATGAACAGCCCAAGAGAACTTTGGGCTCTGGAAATTTTTCCCTTAAAACCAACAATGTTGTTGGCATGTGGCAATCTTTGGAATTTGCATATGAAATTTATCTGTCATCTGGAAATACTCTGCATGATCCTGGAAAAGAGGAATGAAGCTTTAAGAGAGAAAAGAGAACATTCATTCAGGATATCGGAGAGCTCTGGAAGGAGGCGACAAGAAGGTAATCCTGGGCATCTGCACTGGAGAAAATTTCCAGGTTCCTTTCCATACTTTGTCTTCAATTAGTTTAAAATGGCAGTAAGAAAATTGAAGAAATGAAATGCATCATTCTATGAAATGATTACAGATAACTGAGAAATCTTTTCCAATTTTATTTTTGAATCTGGGTAATAGCTTACTTCTCATTGTTGCAATATAGAATACCCAATCTTTTCTTCCAGATTAGGGTTACATTCTGTTGAAAAAGCTACAAATTATTAAACTGCTCTCAATTATAATTGGAAAAATACATAAACATATATATATACATATATATATGCACAGGAATCTGTATTCCCATGCATATATACATATATATATATATATATGCATATAATTCTGCATAAAACACTGTCATCAGAAAATAATTCGAAATGCCTTTGAGATAAATTTGAATGCAGTATATACTGGGCAAAATGTCTTCTTTTTTTTTGAGTTTTGAAATTGTTATACATAGGAATAAGAATAGGGATTTAATCCCTTGTCCTCCCCATGGGAAGGACGTGGTACTGTGGGGAGGCTCGCGCCCTCCACAGGCCGCAGCCTGTGGAGGGGGCGCGAGCCCCTCACAGCCTGCCCCCTCCCCATGGGAGGGGCAAGGGCTTCCTGCCCCCTTATGTTGCTCAACGCCAGTAAGGAAACCCTGAAAAATGTTTATATTCTGTGTGCACAGCCAGAGAACTTATGAACAGTTACAAAAATCAGTATTTCTTTCTTCAAAATTTACACTCAGCTGTATATGAATTTTTACACACACACACACACACATATATATATATATACACTCAGCTGTATATGTATATATATATATATATATATCTATTTATATATATCTATCCATGCATATATATATACCAAAATGCAAGTTTGAACAGGAAAACCATTTCAAGAGAGTGATATGATCTCTGTTAAAAATACACAAATATCTCAGAAATGTTAAACCTAGAACAAGAACAGAAGTATCTCTGAGAAACCATGTAAACTGAAAATCTTCTTGATTACTTGACATGTATTTACATACAGAAGTACATTCTTGAGTAAAGGTATTCAATGTAAAATTCGAATGCAAGTTTTTTTCTTTCAAACCTCTGTTAATCCGAAAGGATTGCACTGTTTCTGTATATTACTAATATTCAGAAACCTGTATTCAAATTAAGAGTTACACTTTCAGTCAGCTTGAATTTGGAAAGAATAGAAGTATATACTGAAATCAGAAAACACTGTTTCATACAAAAGAATTAATTAAATTTCTCTAGTAGTACACTGATAGTATTATGACATACATGATCTTCTTTAAAAACAGAGTCTTTTACCAAATCAGAAAAGAATTACTTACAAAGGAGTAAATGAAATCTTTCTACTGAACTTACAATTTTTCTTTCAACGGATGTTATGAAATTCTCATTTGAAATTCTTTTAAAATCAATTGAATTCATGAAACATGTAAGAAAATGCACAACTTTTTGCGTTGTATTTATTCATATTTTACTTTTGGTAACTTCCGGGACAGGATGCCGAAGGTGGACCCACAGAGACGGTAGTATTACCTTTTCTAAACTACCATTTGCTTGTATTATTTATGCTTGGCCAAGCACTTGTACCATTGAAATAGATGGATTTTTTTTAAAAGCCTAGAAACATATATGTATTTGAGTCTCTGCCACCTCCTGTTGCAAGAAATGTGTTTTTCTCATGTTAGAAATGCATATAGGCACCAGGCATGCATCGAGAGTTCCCTCCTGTTTTACTGTTTCGGGTTGCTAGGCTCCTTTATGCAGGGCCGAGGATTCCTTCGAGTTAGAAAGGAACCCGGGGAAGTCATGGACTTCGTGGTTGGGCGGAAAAGGCGCCTGAATCACACTCTTGGCCCCAGCTCGCAAGCAGACCGATGGTGTCACGGTAGTTGGAGGTTCCAAGTTTCATTTGCTATTGATGTACTTGTGTATTATTCTGGATTAGCTTGTGAAGCCCATTATAAATGTATGTGTATTTGACATTCTTTAATGAAACTTTGAAATAGAAGTATGGCTTGAAAGAATCTAATGTGACATTGATTTGAGGAAATTAAAGTTTTATGACTTAGCATAGAAAAGATGTTTCTATTGGAATTGTTGATTTCTTCCGAGTATGGTTGAATATGTATATGAGAAAATTCATTGATGTACTTATGCTTTGTATAATCTTGATGAATTACATTGTTATTTTTATTATTACATGAAATGCAATTTAAATTCTCTTTTATTGAGCTCCTTTGGAAGTTTTATGAACAATGTTAATTACTTGGAAATCCTTTTATACGGATATGAACAATTGAAAATACTCTTATTTTCCGAGCGCTACATCTTGGTATCAGAGCAGCAAGGTTCAACTCTAGGACCTATGCCTAACTACGTATGACGTTGTGTCTTAATCAGGGTGACCTAAAATGGAAAATAGAGTGTACCAGCAAATTGGTGGATCTCATGGAGGTCCCAATGATAAACTAGATCAAATTTTGGCCTTGCTGCAAAGTCAGGGGGCTAGAATTGAAGAGTTAGAACAAGGGAGGCGAGATGGCCATCATGGATTAAATACAAATGAAACTAATGGAGAAACAAATGTTGAACCACGTAGAAAAGAGGGAAATATAAATAGGGTGGCTGAGGAGTTGGGAAAAGACCTAAAGAAGGTCGCTCCTCCGAAGTTTGATGGGAAAACCTTTGGAGATGGGGCAGAAGCTTGGGTTATAGAAATGGAGAGGTATTTCACCCTACGAAATTTATCAGATGAAACAAAGGCTGAATGGGGTTCATATCAACTCACCGGTGAGGCTGCTACTTGGTGGGAAAATGAAAGGGCGGATAAGCAGTTTATGCATGGGAAGGTAACTTGGGATAAGTTCCTACAACTATTTAGAAAGAGGTGGTTACCACAATCTCATTTTGATAAGAAAATGACACAATTCTAGGTACTTATATAGGGTGGCATGACAGTGACTCAATATTGGGAGAAATTCTCTCACTTGCTTAAGTACGCACCCCAATATCAGCATGATGAGAGGTTTCGAGTTCGGAAATTTATTTTGGGGCTTAGACCTCAAATTGGAAATGAAATAGATCTGCATAATCCAGCCACCATGGATGAATTTTTTGATTTAGCAATTAAACAGGAACAGAAGCTGCAGCAAGCTGCAAACTATAAGAAGAGCAGGGAAGCCAGTATGGCAATAAGAAGTTCCAAGGGAATCGCCAAGGTAATAGCAATCAGGGTGGCCAAAGCAAACAGGACAATCAAGGGAGTGAAAATAGGCAAATCAGAAATCTGAAGAGGGATGGTAGTCCTCAGGACTGCAACGATGGAAACAGGAACAATAACAACAAGAGGGGCAACTTCAATAAAAGGAATTATAATCACAGGAGAGATTTTTCAGACAAGCCCAAGGCACCTCGTGGATGTTGTTACACCTGTGGTGGTGAACATTACGCCAGTGTGTGCCCTCAGAGAAGTAACAAACAGAATAACAGGAATCAACATCATATTCATGCAGCGGTTGATAATCGCCAAGCAATTATCAAGCAACTCCCATCCAGTTATCGAGTAAACTATTCGGATGCCCTGTTTCTGTTTTGATTGATACTGGTGCTACTGATAGTTTTATAGATCCTCATGTTTTGACTAAATTATCAGTTAGGCCAAGTTTTATGGCAAATTCTTGGAAAGTTCAGTATGGAAACCGGGTAGAGAGGAAGGTAGAGCAATGCATGTATTTCAGTAAACTTGAACTCCCTAAACTTCTAACGCAAGTGAACTTGTATGTTGCACCGTTGGGGTCATATGATGTGATATTAGGGATAAATTGGCTCTCTGAACATAAGGCTCTTGTGGATTGTGAAGAGAAGTCAATTAAGTGTCTTGATGATCGAGGAAACCATGTGGAGCTTTGTGGCGTTAAAAAGCCTTTGGAGCTTAGGCAAGTTTCTGCCATGCAGTTGAAAAAGGCAAGTCGGAAGGGATGCACTATCTTTGCAATAAAGTCAAGGACCTTGATGAGAAAGAATCCTCAATTAATGATCATCCCATTCTGAAAGAATTTGAGGATGTTTTTCCTACTGAGTTGACTGAGCTACCGCCAAGGCGTGTGTTTGATTTTTCTATTGATCTGATTCCAGGAGCAGAACCTCAGTCTAAGGCTCCTTACAAGATGAATACAACAGAATTATTTGAGCTTAAGGCCCAACTAGAAGAATTATTGAAGCAGGGTCTTATTAGGCCAAGCGTGTCACCTTGGGGAGCTCCAGTTATCTTTGTGAAAAATAAGGATGGTACCTTGAGGCTATGCATTGACTATAGAATGCTTAACAAGGTCACTATCAAGAATAAATACATGCTCCCATGCATCAATGATTTGTTTGATCAGCTAAAAGATGCCAAGGTATTCTCAAAAATTGATTTAAGATCAGGATACCACCAGTTGAGACTGAAGGAAGAAGACATTCACAAAACTGCCTTCAGAACAAGGTATGGGCACTATGAGTTTACTGTGCTACCATTTGGGCTAAGTAATGCTCCTGCAGCTTTCATGAACCTGATGAATAGTGTCTTCCGAGATTGTTTGGATAATTTTGTCCTAATTTTTCTTGATGATATCTTGATCTATTCTAAGTCAGTGGAAGAACATGAGAAGCATTTGAGGATTGTGTTGCAGCGTCTGAGGGAACATAAGTTGTATGGGAAGATGTCTAAATGTACTTTCTTCCAATCTGAAGTGCATTATTTAGGTCATGTGATTTCAGCGGAAGGGGTAAGAGTAGACCCAGAGAAGATTAAGGCAATTATGGATTGGCCAGCACCACAAAATGTCTCTGAAGTTTGAAGTTCAATGGGACTTGCAGGGTACTATAGGAAGTTTGTTCAGGGGTTCTCAACAATTGCAGCACCCATCACTGCACTACAGAAGAAGGAAAAGAAGTTTGAATGGAGCGATAAATGTGAGAAAGCTTTTCAGTTGCTTAAGAAGAAACTCACTACCGCACCCATCCTAGTTGTGCCAGATCCGAATGGCCATTTTATAGTTATTATGGATGCATCAGGGGAAGGGGTAGGAGCAGTTCTTATGCAAGAAGGGCAAGTGGTAGCTTATGAGTCAAGGAAGTTAAAACAACATGAATTAAATTATGCACCACATGACTTAGAATTGGCAGCCATAGTCCATGCCTTACAAATGTGGAGACATTATCTCTTGGGAAATCCTTTTGAACTTAAGACAGACCATGCAGGATTGAGATATATCTTCACTCAACCCAATCTCAATGCCTGACAAAGGCGATGGCTAGAATTCCTGAGTGAATATGACTTTGGGATTGAATATATCAAGGGTAAGGAAAACAGGGTGGCTGATGCCTTGAGTAGAAGGAGGCATCTTGCAGCCATGGTTACCGTTAAATCAGATTTCAGGCAGCAAGTAGTGCAATCCTCCCTTGGGGATGAGCATTATGAAAAGGTGAAACAAGCCCTAGGAGTGAATTCCTCAGATCGTCGGTATGAGGGATATATATTAGAATCGGATGGACTCTTGAGATACCAGGGGCGGATGTACATTCCAAATTCTGCAAACATGAGAGAGTTAGTGCTAGAAGAATTCCACAACGCTCCATACTCAGGACATCCCGGTATTACAAAAATGATGGAAGGACTTAGGCCACTGTACTTCTGGCCAGGACTTAAAAGGGATATCACGTCCCATGTAGCCCGATGCTTGGAATGCCAGTAGGTCAAGGTTGAGCATGTACATCCGGCAGGACTCTTATATCCTCACAGGATACCAGAATATAAATGGCAGGTTATCACTATGGATTTTATACAGGGGTTACCAATGTCTAAAAACTGACATGATACCATCTTGGTTGTGGTGGATAAATTGACAAAGGTTGCTCATTTCATTCCTGGAAATCTCAAGGATGGTTCAATGGTTTTAGCAAGAAAATTTGTTTAGGAAATCTTCTGGTTGCATGGAGTGCCAGAAACGATCATCTCAGATCGAGACACTCGAATGACTTCTAGGTTTTAGATCACATTAAACTCTTCCCTGGGAACTAAATTAAATTTCAGTTCCGCATATCATCCTCAGACCGATGGTCAGACAGAGAGGGTGAACCAAGTAGTAGAAGATCTTCTCTGCATGTACTGTATGGAACAGCAATATAAGTGGGAGGAGTATTTTCCTTTGGTGGAGTTTTCTTACAACAACTCCTACCATGCTTCTTTGGGTATGGCACCTTTTGAAGCCCTTTATGGACGCAAATGTCGGACACCCATTAGTTGGGACAGAGTGGAAGACAGGGTTGTGATTGGCCCTGAGATGCTCAGAGAAATGGAAGACCAAATGAAAATCATTAAGGAAAAATTGAAGCAAGCTGCAGATAGACAGAAAAGTCTAGCAGATAAGAACCAGAGCTTTAGGCAGTTCTCTGCAGGAGATAAGGTCTTTTTGAGGGTTTGGCCGCATAAGAGTTCAATCTCTTTCGGCAAGAACTGTAAGTTGGCTCCTAGGTTTGTTGGCCCTTTTGATGTTTTGGAGGTGGTGAATCCAGTTGCTTACAAGCTTGCTCTGCCACCAGCTCTATCCCGGATACATAATGTATTTCATGTTTCAGTACTTAAGCCTTACCATCCAGATATTGCTCATATCCTTGATTGGCGTGCATTGCAGGTCCAGGACCCTGGGGTGATACAGGTGGAGCCCGTCAGGATCCTGGAAGAGCGCAACGTTAAGTTGCGTAATAGGGACATTATGCAATACAGGGTCCAATGGGACCAGTATTCGGTGGATAATGCCACCTGGGAGAATGCTGAGGATATAGATAGAATCTTTCCTCATTTGAGACCTTAGCATACTTATATTTTCTTTTATAGAGACTTACGAAGTACTAATATCTCAATTTTATTATGTAACTTGCTTTTAGACATTGAGACGATGTCTCTTCCCAAGTGGGGAAGGATGTCACATCTCATACTTTGATGCTATTTTGACCATGACTTACTTTGATGCTATTTTGACCATGACTTACTTTGATGCTGTTTGACCATGACTTTGTGGGATTTAATATATGAATTATGATACGTGTTAGAGCAATATAATATAATACAATGCTTTGGTGTGTGGAAATGTAGAAAAATAATTGTTTTCTTTCAGAATTATGAGTGCATTTAATTTTAAAATGATACAAAATAGGAATGTTGATTTAATTATTGCTTAAATTTATATTTCTATATTGGTTACTAATACACTTTTGTTTTTGCACGCCTGAGTGCATTTGAGATGCAGGTGATCGAAGGCCAAGAGTGTGATTGAGGAAAAGAAGGTTAGCTTCCCGACAGGGTAAAAGAGGAGAAGCTCTCGATCGCGCACACACCACTTAAAAATCATGTAGTTGCATTAGGTCATATCTGTTTTCAATATGATTGTTTGAAATTGATTACGTGGTTTGAATAAGTGATTGATTAAAACAAAAGAAATATATATATATACATAAAAACAATAGCATAGCAAAATTTAAATATAGTTTAATTAACCATAAAAATTGTGAAAAGAATATGGTTTAATTTATTTTAGTTTATCCCATTTATTTTTGTGCAATAAAAAGGAAAATCTGAGTTTTAAAAAAATATAGGAAATTAAAAACAAATAATAAAGTGAAAATATTATGTTTGCATATAATGAAATAATTGGTTTGTATAAAGTGGAGATATCTCTATTTCCATATGGTTATTTTTCCAAAATGAAGAGGAATGAACAGCCCGAGAGAACTTTGGGCTCTGGAAATTTTTCCCTTAAAACCAACAATGTTGTTGGCATGTGGCAATCTTTGGAATTTGCATGTGAAATTTATCTGTCATCTGGAAATACTCTGCATGATCCTGGAAAAGAGGAATGAAGTTTTAAGAGAGAAAAGAGAACATTCATTCAGGATATCGGAGAGCTCTGGAAGGAGGCGACAAGAAGGTAATCCTGGGCATCTGCACTGGAGAAAATTGCCAGGTTCCTTTCCATACTTTGTCTTCAATTAGTTTAAAATGGCAGTAAGAAAATTGAAGAAATGAAATGCATCATTCTATGAAATGATTACAAATAACTGAGAAATCTTTTCCAATTTTATTTTTGAATCTGGGTAATAGCTTACTTCTCATTGTTGCAATATAGAATACCCAATCTTTTCTTCCAGATTAGGGTTACATTCTATTGAAAAAGCTGCAAATTATTAAACTGCTCTCAATTATAATTGGAAAAATACATAAACATATATATATATACATATATATATGCACAGGAATCTGTATTCCTGTGCATATATACATATATATATATATATGCATATAATTCTGCATAAAACACTGTCATCAGAAAATAATTCGAAATGCCTTTGAGATAAATTTGAATGCAGTATATACTGGGAAAAATGTCTTCTTCTTCTTTTTTTTGAGTTTTGAAATTGTTATACATAGGAATAAGAATAGGGATTTAATCCCTTGTCCTCCCCATGGGAAGGACGCGGTACTATGGGGAGGCTCGCGCCCTCCACAGGCCGCGGCCTGTGGAGGGGGCGTGAGCCCCTCACAGCCCGCCCCCTCCCCATGGGAGGGGCAAGGGCTTCCTGCGCCCTTATGTTGCTCAACGCCAGTAAGGAAACCCTGAAAAATGTTTATATTCTGTGTGCACAGCCAGAGAACTTATGAACAGTTACAAAAATCAGTATTTCTTTCTTCAAAATTTACACTCAACTGTATATGAATTTTTACACACACACACACACACATATATATATATATACACTCAGCTGTTTATGTGTATATATATATATATATATCTATTTATATATATCTATCCATGCATATATATATACCAAAATGCAAGTTTGAACAGGAAAACCATTTCAAGAGAGTGATATGATCTCTGTTAAAAATACACAAATATCTCAGAAATGTTAAACCTGGAACAAGAACAGAAGTATCTCTGAGAAACCATGTAAACTGAAAATCTTCTTGATTACTTGACATGTATTTACATACAGAAGTACATTCCTGAGTAAAGGTATTCAATGTAAAATTCGAATGCAAGTTTTTTTCTTTCAAACCTCTGTTAATCCGAAAGGATTGCACTGTTTCTGTATATTACTAATATTCAGAAACCTGTATTCAAATTAAGAGTTACACTTTCAGTCAGCTTGAATTTGGAAAGAATAGAAGTATATACTGAAATCAGAAAACACTGTTTCATACAAAAGAATTAATTAAATTTCTCTAGTAGTACACTGATAGTATTATGACATACATGATCTTCTTTAAAAACAGAGTCTTTTACCAAATCAGAAAAGAATTACTTACAAAGGAGTAAATGAAATCTTTCTACTGAACTTACAATTTTTCTTTCAACGGATGTTATGAAATTCTCATTTGAAATTCTTTTAAAATCAATTGAATGCATGAAACATGTAAGAAAATGCACAACTTTCTGCGTTGTATTTATTCATATTTTACTTTTGGTAACTTCCGGGACAGGATGCCGAAGGTGGACCCACAGAGACGGTAGTATTACCTTTTCTAAACTACCATTTGCTTGTATTATTTATGCTTGGCCAAGCACTTGTACCATTGAAATAGATGGATTTGTTTTAAAAGCCTAGAAACATATATGTATTTGAGTCTCTGCCACCTCCTGTTGCAAGAAATGTGTTTTTCTCATGTTAGAAATGCATATAGGCACCAGGCATGCATCGAGAGTTCCCTCCTGTTTTACTGTTTCGGGTTGCTAGGCTCCTTTATGCAGGGCCGGGGATTCCTTCGAGTTAGGAAGGAACCCGGGGAAGTCATGGACTTCGTGGTTGGGCGGAAAAGGCGCCTGAATCACACTCTTGGCCCCAGCTCGCAAGCAGACCGATGGTGTCACGGCAGTTGGAGGTTCCAAGTTTCATTTGCTATTGATGTACTTGTGTATTATTCTGGATTGGCTTGTGAAGCCCATTATAAATGTATGTGTATTTGACACTCTTTAATGAAACTTTGAAATAGAAGTATGGCTTGAAAGAATCTAATGTGACATTGATTTGAGGAAATTAAAGTTTTATGACTTAGCATAGAAAAGTTGTTTCTATTGGAATTGTTGATTTCTTCCGAGTATGGTTGAATATGTATATGAGAAAATTCATTGATGTACTTATGCTTTGTATAATCTTGATGAATTACATTGTTATTTTTATTATTACATGAAATGCAATTTAAATTCTCTTTTATTGAGCTCCTTTGGAAGTTTTATGAACAATGTTAATTACTTGGAAATCCTTTTATACGGATATGAACAATTGAAAATACTCTTATTTTCCGAGCGCTACAAAATACAACCACCATTGTTATTATCATTTGGAACCCTTGTGTAGTAACTTTGAAACTTGGTATTTTTATCGTTATTTTCTTTTGAAGTACACACATGAAAAATGGTTGTTTATGCACATAAGAGATAACAAAAGTAACCACATGTCAATTACATACAAATTGATGGGGAAGATAAACACCCAAAGTTATTGAAACATCATTAGCACATCCTACAATCATTGAATTCCAAGAGATGACATCTCTTTGAGCCATTCCATCAAATAGTTCACATGCCTTATCTATACTTCCACATTTTGAATACATGTCTACTAGAGCATTTCCAACTATACTATTTGACAAAACTCCCCCTACCATTATGTTATGATGGATGTCCATACCCTGTTCCAAAGCTCCCCTTTTGGGATAGGAAGGGAGGATGCTCACAAAGGTTGTTGAATTTGGATTTACACCAGCCAATTACATTTGCTTTAAAATTTCTAAAGCCTTTTGAACAAATCTATTTTGTGCATATCCTGCAATCATTGCAGTCCATGAGACGACATTTCTTTGAGGAATTTTGTCAAACAATTCACATGCCTTGTCTATGCTTCGACATTTTGCATACATGTCTAACAGGGCAGTTGCAACTACATCTGATGAATTCCTCTATCCTTTATGTTTTGATGGATGTTCTGTAATGCCCTAAATTTAACACTCAAAATACAGTTAAGGACAAAACACAACTATCAAATTTTGCTCAAGATCGCTTGCAAAACTCACAAAGCTGCTACCAAAGAAGGCACTATAAGGAAGCATACAACTCAATTAAGTCATAAGCTAAGAAAATACCTTATGTCCATATTAACTCAAAGTAATAAATAGAGAGAAAACCCTAGGGCAAGACCTAATTCCTCGGGGGCTTGTCTCTGATGGCCTTGCCTACGTATATAATTCGTAGAGGAATTGTAGTTTGACAACTAGACTTCAACCATCTCCCACATGGTTGGATAACAAGGATAAAATTCATTAGGTTATAAAGATGTCTTAACATCAATCTTGGTCATATCATGAACTCACACAATAATGATATTGTTAAAAATTCAAGGGAGTCTCTTAAACAATTGGACCTCGATTATAAATCTTGGACTGACATCAATGGAAATTTTCCCAATTGTCACACAATAAAGGCCACTATCTTAACCATACCCTAAGTAATATTTAGTAAAGGATGCATTTAGGGAAGTTTTAAATACACATCTATCATATATACACCAATCAAAATATTTCACTATAGCAAGAGTTACCAACGACACTTTAGACCCTATTACATCCATAGAACCTATTTTCTACTTGGTTTACATATCCAAACTTTCCCTGCTAGGACCATAATAAAAGGGCATCGACTAACTTCTTAATAGGGATACAATCTAATAAAACATGCCAACTCAAATATAAAGTCAAGACACAAAATCATATGAAATGCCATGATTGTAAGAATGAGCAAGAAGATTTACTTTATAAAACTTTCATGAAATTGAGATGTACAGATTAAAGTGCATGTCAAAGTAGTGTCTTGTTTTAAAAACTTCCATGGAGACTAGCAAGTATGGAATAAAGTTTCTTCTTTTAATCCCAAGGCATAGATTACCCCCAAAGCCAAATCCCTCCTAGAAATTGGTAAGTATTAAATAAAGGCTATAGAACAATACCAAATACTCCTCCATATTCTTCTTTTGAATTAATCATGTTAGTTAATAATGCTAGCTTATATAATCAATAAAACTAGACTAAGGAATTATACAATTCTAAGTATACTGATCTGACTAACATAATTTGGCATGGTAATCCCATATACCAGAAAATACTATTCCAACATATCTCCCTTTGTTCATTTAGGTCTTGAACTCATGGCCGAGAATATCCATTTCAAAATTCAATACATCAGGATAACATCTAACATAAGTCCTCAAACAATAATCACATGTATATCTTGTTTGAGGTACATACATATATACATCACATAAGTTTGCAACTCTTACATTCATCATTATAACTTTTAGTAATGTTATATAATAGAACATTTGTGTTGTAGCATTTTTACAACATAGTAAGGATTAATAGTTTTTATTATTCTCATATGATCATACATGCTATGTCGTTGGATTCCTATCTAATTTATTCAAGCATTGACTTCACTTGATGTTATTTTAATAAATAAGTAGAGGATTATCTTCATTGATCAACTCATTAGCATCAATCAATAATAAAAGTAATTTCTTGAATAAATGAATCCAAAAATTCTTTCCATAACATGTTAATGCTAGTATCAAATATGATTAAAACTTTCCTATAGATTATAAGGCGTGACTTATATATCACACACACACACACACATATATAATTACTAATGGTTTAATTATGTGTCTTTCCATATCGATGGAATAACACTACTCATGACCCCATAATCAACACTCTAATATATTATATGACATTATAGAATGGGTTGATCCCATCGTAATACCAAATTCCTAAGGTGAAGTAATGACTTATGATATTACAATGATACTTATAAGAATAACCTTTACACTATTATCGTTATTACAATAATCTAAAATCTCATAAGAAGGAATTAATCATCTAGATTGGAAGATGTAAACCCACGACATCCAATTAATAGGAAGAAGAAAAATTAACACTTTACAAGTACAATAATAGATATCATTAATGTTGGTCAATCAATGTTGCAACAGTCAAGTAAATCTGATGACATAATTTACAGAAAAGCGGGCACTTTCAATTCTAGTCTTGTAAGAATACATAGCCCCACAAAAGACACTTATAGCTAGTTATTAGAAAATTAAAGTGAAATGAAAAAAGTGTGTGGTAATCTACGCAAAGTTTATTGATCTTCTTAATTAGAATCAATAACAAAGGATTTTCATCAAAATATTTAGTCCCCAATGATTTGGTAGACATGTAAGCAAAATGCTGAAGCATAGACAAAGCACGTGGAAAGAATGACAGAAACCTCAGGGAGATGTCATCTTGCTGAAAGCAATCAGTAGTGTAAAAAGCAGATGTCACAACCTCTACCAGCAACATGATTTCTGCTCATGCTGCCTCAAAGCTCTCAGACAAAGTATGGACATCCATCGAGGTAAAAGGGTACATACTTTATTTTTTTCCAGATGTTGCAATTGCAAGAGACCTGACAAATAGGTATGCAAATTGTCTGAAGCATGGAAAAGGCATGAGAATTGTTTGACATAATGCCAAAAGGAAATGTGGCCTCATGCAATGCGATGTTCGCAAGATATACACAAAATAGATTTGTTGAAGAGGCTTTAAAAACTTCCAAGCATATGCAATCGGCAAATGTAAATCCAGATTTCGAAGCCTTTTCCAGCATCCTCTCTGCTTACTAAAAAATGGGAGCTTTGAAACAGGGTAAGAACATCCATCAAGCATAATGGTCGGGGGATTTTTTTTGTTTGATATTATCGTTGGAATGTTCTGGTAGACATGCACATAAAATTTGGAAAGATAGACAAGGCGAGTGAACTGTTAACAGAATGCCTCAAAGAAACTGTGGTCTCGTGTAGTGTGATAATTGGAGGTTAAGCACAAAATGGATTTGTAAAAAAAAATCTAAAGAAACTTTCAATCAAATGCAATTGGCAGATGAGACGCTAGTCTTCTCTACCTCATCCTCCTTGCCCGGGCTATTAATGTGAGCTTTGAAGTAGGTTATGGACATACATAAAAAGGTAAGAATATAGGAAATTTCATCATCAAATATGCATTAAAGAAGTGGGAGTGAATAATAGAGATCCCGCGGTTCTTAGAAAGCAGCTCTTATGATAGACCACGTAACTCCAAGCAATGCCAGAAAAAAAAATGTGATACTTAAATAAAACATTGGCACCTAGCCCAGTTTACCAAAAGTAAATTACACAAGTTGTATGAATGGCCTAAGAAATTGCCACCATGTGAATAAGCCTGACCTGAAAAAGAATTTTCGTGCATTTCAGAGGTGCAACTACAGTCTTTGTAATTCCACTGGTAGCAAAGCCTCCTTTTTCATAGCAGGTCCTTGAGGTGAACCCATTCACACCCTCTCCTTCAAGCCAAATATTGATCTCTAGGACATAAGTCTAGTGAAAAGTTGTATAGAAATTTCTACGAGTCGGATCAGCCGCCTTATCGATCCCCAATTCCCCAATGGGGATGACGTCTAACCAGCCTCAAGTCAAGCAAAGATTTTTATTCTTATAATTTTATCCCATCATTTAGTCAGAGGCAACGACGCTGAAATGGCAACCTTTGAACATTCATCAACTGATACTTTGCTTCTTCTGCTATCGGTAGAGACACCCATCACTCGACTTATTAGGGTTACCCTTTTCTTAGTTCTAAATATCATAATGTTTCCTCAAGGAAACCAGGTGGATTATTGATACAAAACAAGCGCTGAGAAAATTCTTGCTATCCATCGCCAAGTAGTAATCGTCTTCTTCATCTTTTACCATCTTCCTATAATGATGCCAAAATCATTCCACCCAGCATCAACGCTTTCCTCCCTAGATTCATCTCTATTGCCCAGCCAATACTCCATAGCCTCCTCGATCTGCTAGCGCAGAGATCTAAGAGCCACCCTCACCTACCACTTCTATTGTCCATTAAAGCTGATGTGTACTCTCATAATGAGTCATGGCATCCCTCCAACTTCCTCATCCTCTTCCTCCCTTTTCCTTGCTCGTTTAATGCCATTTCTCCCCCAGTTCTATGATTGAGTTGACGTGTTTCGTCAAGCCCCACATTTACCCTTAACTATTATACCTATCTTATGCCACTTGCATTTTATACCAATAACATTTACGATGCTTTCTCCCTGAACACTTCGTCAGATACTCATTACAGATATTCATTTCACGTCGTTAGATATTCATTACAGAGATATGACATAGATGGAAACGTATCCCAAGGTCTTAATGAGCATGTTGAGGTAAGGGAAGTTTTGGTAGGGATCATGAATGCATGAATAATGCCTCAACAACTTCCAAATGGGTCTTGGTATATTTTAAATAGAGTTTATAAGTCTGTTTATAGATAAAGAAATATTATGATACAAATGCATATTATTCTTTTATAAATTATTTATAAATCCAAATACCTCATCATTTCAATTCTCCCCTACTATTATTATATTTCTTTTGGACTCATGGTAATCTTAGTATCTCTTTATGTATTTATTCATATTAGATCCACAATTTATTTATTTTTTTATTTTTAAAATCTTCTATCCATTCCATTGCTATTTCTTATTATTAATGTTACTCCCATCATTCATATATTCCCTTTAACCAATAAGTTTATCATCTCTCCATTTACATCACTATTCCATAGAAGGTAAATCTTTATGTTCCCATAAATAATAATATTAGTTATATCAATACCTATATATTAATGTTGTCATATCATAACTATTAATAATTCCATGCTTACCTTATCATCCATATAACTCTGTTTATTCATTATTATGATATTAATATGAAGCAATATTGATACTAATAACATAATTATTCAAATATCAAAATGTTGATAATACTCAATATATTGTTATGATCAATACTATTTAGATATTAATATTAAAATTATTGACCAAGCTTCCGCAAATCTTAATAATTGTATTCCTAATTGGGACTCAAAGTACATTACTCTAATTAAATATATATATATATATATAAAACAATACTATTGCGATTTTAATTATGACCCCAATTTTAACTTTATTATTAATTTATTAATATTAGTAACAATTTTGACATTAGTTCTATTATTCTTTATTCAAGTTTCCAGCATGCATAGGTCAAAAGAACAATCATAAGTTAATGTGAAGTCCTTTGAAAATTTTGATTGAATGACATACTAAGTAGAACTAAACTAAACTAGCACCACTGATTTGTATGTCATTAGTTATAAACAACTTATCATGCCTATCTACATGTGGGGCCTCACATGTTTATACCCTATTACAAAGCTCCCCTTTTGGCACAGGCAGGGAGGATGTTGGCAAAGGTTGTCGAATTTGGCTTTACACTAGCCAATTACATTTGCTTTAAAATTTCTAAATCCTTTTGAACAAATCTATTTTTTGCATATCTTGCAATCATTGCAGTCCATGAGACGACATTTCTTTGAGGCATTCTGTCAAACAATTCACGTGCCTTGTCTATGCTTCGACATTATGCATACATGTCTAACAGGGCAATTGCAACTACATCTGATGAAATTCCTCTATCCTTTATGTTTTGATGGATGTTCATACCCTATTACAAAGCTCCCCTTTTGGCATAGGTAGGGAGGATGTTGGTAAAGGTTGTCGAATTTGGCTTTACACCAGCCAATTACATTTTTCTAGACTAGCATGTTTGTAAATGGAATACTTTAAAAAAAAAAAAATTGCACTGTTTCGTCGCAATTTTGACAAACCCATCCAACGAAACATCAAAAACGACCGACAACATTGCTATACCTCCGACGAAATTTTTGACGTTATGACTTGCCCCTTTCATCACTATTTCGACGAATGTCTGGTGGTGTTCTGACGTTTTGGCTAATTTGTCCCGCTTGTTTTCTAGCTATTGTTTGTCAAAATTTTGACACACATTTTGTCGATATTCCGACGAACACCTAATCACCTTTACCGTGGCAACACCAGTTCAAGGTTTTTTGGGAAAGCAACTAAAATGTTGCGACAAAAAGTATTTCAGTGGTTCGTTGGTGTTCCGACAATGGTTTGTCAAAATTTCAACAAACGTTCGTTGGAAATTGGAGCTGAATACAGTAGTGTCAAAGAATTGTTGTTGAAGTTCATATAATGCATTATTACTATCAACATAGTTGATTTCATAATGATATATTAATATGAAGATTGGAAGTATGAATAATAGTGGAGAGATATTGTTGAAGGTCTACAATATGTCTTATTCTCTCGCCTATTTTTCTTGATGAAGTATGTGTTGCTGCAAAAAAAATCTAGCCTCTGTAATTTACTCAAGTATTTATGGTTTAGGAAGCTGAATTGAAGTTTGTCTAGGAGAATGCTTTGTATTCCTCCACTGTTGCATTTCTAGTCTTATGGTTTGGTATTCACTGTTAGTTTTTTATGGACATTGCACTTCTATCTTTTTAGGTCACCAACATTGTCAAGGATATTTCTATGCATTACAAAAGGTTGTCAATGTTGTTGGTTGTGCAGTCTGGTCCGAGAAATGCTTCACATTTCTCTGCATTTATGTCTTTGCTCCTACATCTTGGTGTATGTTCTTTGAACAGTCATGTAGTGTATCAATTCCAGTCTCATGTACTAAATTGGTCCACAAGCTGATATGTTAATGTTACATCTCATGATTAAGCATTATGTGCTTCCTAAATGAAGTATCATGTATTTATTTGATTTATGGTGGTTGTTGATGGCATGATAGTATGAAAGAAAGCTATTAAGGTGTTTTTGGTTGTTCAAGCAACATACCGATGTGTTTTTGGTTAAATAGGACAACTAAGAGGGGGGGTGAATCAGTTGTCGCATATTTTAACCTTTAATTCAATCACCAGAACTAATACATGCAACTACTTAAATGATTAATCGTCAAACATCAATGCAAAAACTCAAATCCAACACATAAACACAATAACACAAGATTTACGTGGAAAACCCAATAAGGGAAAAACCATGGTGACGATTAACCCACACTATAGAGAATATCAAAACTGATTACAAAAGTCTCACTACCTAAAACAAGGCTCACTACCCGAAATAAGGACTCACTGTCTGGACTCACTATCCATAGGGCTACAACACGAAGGGCTCACTACCACAGAGATAGAAAGAAGACAAAGAATAATTGTTATAGAGAGACTGCAATCTCAATGCAACAAAGGATTCCACCACAATTACTTTATCAACTTGCATGAATGATAGAGTTCGCCTTCTGCTCACTACATCTGAAAACTTACTATTAACCTTCACACTGATCTCCCACACACAACTCTCACACACTTTCTGAATAGCATCAATTTCACATCTACTCTTTCACTTATCTTCCTTCTTTTCTTATGTATGATTTTCATTACTAGCTCATCCTATATATATACTATCTCCAACCTTGAAAAAGATACAAAGTCAACCATCCAACTTCAAATTCGAATTAGGTTGGCACCAAACATCCTAGGGTGGAATTAGAATGAGGGCGACCTAAACACACGCTTCACTAGGACCAAAAATAGATCCAACGTGCTTCATTAACTTTGAAGATAGTGCTCAACACACGGTCAGCCAAACCAATGTAAAACACATAGAACTATTAAGCTTGAAACTTCCAAAAACCAAAAATATCTTTAATGCAATCAAAACATCTTAACTCTAGAACTGCAAGTCAAAAGACTTTAATAAAGAGAAATCTGGATCAACAACCTTCTTCCGGACTTCAACCAGAACATAGAGAACCATAGTTCACAACTGGTGAACACAACTCAAACTTCACAACGAACCATCAACCAAATATCTGGATATAACAACCTTCAACAATCATGACCAACATATCTAAACCACACGAACATAGGAGAAAATTTATGAGAAACATCTAAATACCTGCAATCTTCCTTTGATACCATTTTCTCAATATCCTCAACATATATAGCTAATAGCAACTAGTAGATAACCAATTGGCATCAATGACAACACCTTCATTCTTTTCTCTATTCTTGCAACAATCTCCCCCTTTGTCATTGATGGCAACACATGATGTGAAAAACCATCAAAGACACCATACTAGATCTAAATATACTTCTCAAGATTTTCTTTTTGTTTCTCCCCCTCAAAAGATCATCTTCTTCATTACCTTCTTTCTCTCATTAGCTTTTTCTCCTTTTCACTTGCTTTCTCTCCCCCTTTGACATCAATGGAAAAGGAAAAAGATATGTTCATTGAATCTTCTTTTGACATGAAAACAAAATACTCACAATGACAACACTATTGTAAGAATGGAAAGAGGAATGAAAGTGTTGTCAGTGATGTCAACTAGTGAGTCAGTTATCTACTAGTTGTTGTTGACTGTATATGTTGAGGATATTGAGAAAATTGTATTAAAGGAAGATTTCAGGTATTCAACAATTGAGGTTGTTGATCCAGTACTTGTCCCTATTTTTTTGTGGATCAAATGTGTTAGTCAAAGTTGCTAAAGGTTGTTATATGGGTATGTGCAAGATCATGATGGGCCAAAAAGTAGCAATATGATGGGTATGTGGCTGACGACTATTTTTTTACCCAAAATTGATGAAATGGAAAGGGTTTTTAAAGGAGATTCTCAGCGTTCCACCAATATAAATTATGTTTTACTTTGAATTTAATAAGTAATTATTATTCATTTTCTATTCAAATTATGACTAAAGTCCTAATTGATAGGCTAATTGAAAAACATCTATAGCTTTCAAATGGTATCAATTTTTTTGAATCCAAAACATGCGTCACATTCTATGCTTCAGTATAATATAGGATTAAAAAAAAAAAAATGAATTTCATGAAGTTTTGACCAAGTTAAGGTGGTTAGACATACGAGTTTTATATTTTCTAAAAAGTTGTAATAAAAAAATCATAATTAATTATTTACTTGGAAAGAAATTACAAAAAAATATGCATCACATCGGGGCATGAGTCATCTACTTATATCTAAAATCTTATAAAAAAATATTATCATTTTATTGTGATTAGGGTGGTCGACAGACACCTACTTCTTATTTTTTCCCTAAAATTTAAGTACCACTGCATTGAAATTTCAAATTTTCACCAAATAGTTTTTCATTTTTTTAAACAAACCTAGTAAGTTTAGAAACTACATTCAATTTTCTACAGATTCTATTCTTACATATTTTTGAAATAATATAGATAACTTATTCAAATTTTTACGTCAAGTTGCCTAACTCTGATTTTTCTGAATTTTTTGCCACTTAAGGGCCTATTTTTTCCATGATGATCCTGCACATACCCATATCCAAATTCTTGGCTATTGTTTCTTTGTGAAGATTGAAATGGGTTCACCAGTTGTGAACTATGTTTCTTTGTGTACTAGCTAAGATCTGGAAGAAATTTTGTTGGTCTGGATTTCTCTTTGATGAAGTCTTTTGACTAGCGGATCTAGAGATAAGATGTTTTGATTGCATTGAAGATATTTTTGGTTTCTGGAAGTGTCGAGCTTAATCATGTTATGTGTTTTTATACACTGGTTTGGCTGACCATGTGTTAAGCACTATCTTCAAAGTTGATTAAGCGTGTGTTTAGGTCGCTCTAATTCTAATTCCACCCTAGGATGTTTGGTGCCGACCTAATTTGAATTTGAAGTTGGATGGTTGACTTTGTATCTTTTCAAGGTTGGAGATAGTATAAATACAAAATGAGGTAGCAATGAAAATTGTATACAAGAAAAGAAGGAAGATAAGTGAAAGAGCAGACACAACTTTGCTGCTATTCTAAAAGTGTGTGAGTTATGTGATTGGTTGATTAGTGTGAAGCTTAATGATGAGTTTCCAGATGCAATGAGCAGAAGGTGAACTCTATCGTTCATGCAGGTTGATCAGTGATTGTGGTGGAATCTTTTATTGCATTGGGATTGTTGTCTCTCTGTAACAAGTCTTCTTCTTTTTTTTGTATCTCTAGGTTGTATCCCTATGGACAGTGAGTCCTTATTGTAGGCAGTGAGCCTTATCTCAAGCATTGAGCCTTATTTTAGGCAGTGAGCCTTTTGTAATCAGTTTTGATATTCTCTATAGTGTGAGTTAATCTTCACCATGATTTTTCCCTCATTAGGTTTTCCATGTAAATCTGGTGTTATTGTGTTTGTGCATTGACATTTGATGGTTAATTATTTAATCATTTTATGTGTTAAATTCTGGTAATTGAATTGAAGGTTATAATCTATGACAATTGATTCACTCCCCCATTCAATTGTCCTATCCAACAATTGGTATCAGAGTTTGGTTCCTTGGTGAAGAGCTTAACCGCTTGAGGAAGGTCCAAGATGGCTAGCAAAATGGTCTTTGATTATCTGAAGTTTGATGGAACTAATTATGGTATTTGGAAATTATTGATGGAAGAATATCTAGAGTATTGTGGATATGATGTAGAGAAAGCTTATAAGAATCCCTACACTCCTAATGGTCCGAGTACAACTGAAGAAATTAGAGCACATGAAGCGAATAATAAGGAAAAGTTCATCTTGAAGAATAGTTTAGTACAATCCAAGTTGATTAAGGTTTGAAACTCGAAGACAGATAAGGAAGTTTGGGATGCTTTAGAAAGAGAACACGACGGTGATAAAAGGGTAAAAGAGGCAAAATTACAAAATTTGGAAACATAGTTTGATATGTCCAAAGATGAAAATGTTAAATCTTATGTACAAAGATTCGATGAGGTAGTGGATGGAATGTGACTCTTGGTGATACTATAGATGAAACCAGGATTGTAAAGAATATTTTCAGAACTCTCCCTGATTGATGCAGGGGCATTAGGAGCCCCATCACAAAATGATGTCATAGTTTAAGTTTTATCTTTTTTGTAATTTTTAAGGCAAATAAGGTCATATGAGACCATTTGGAGTCATTCTAGACCATTTTAGAATGTTTTGGAGTCATTGATGAAAGTTAGGTGTCATTTGTAAAAAAAAAAAAGCAAAAAGTTGCCAATGTTGCATCAAATAAGGCATATTGTCATTTGTGTCATTTTGGGTTGATTAAGAAAGTTAGAGTCTAATAAGGTTGCACTACAGGATTTGACACCATTTTCCGACGATCGTTCGTCGGTCGTTCGACAAATCTCTGTCGGAAGAGTGACGCAATGGCGAAAAAATTTTCGTCGCTGTTTTTTCGTCGCAAGGCTGACGACAAATTAAACGTCGAAATAATGGTGAAGAATCGTCGGTCGGAAGCATCGTGACATACGTCGGGATTTTGTCGGAATATCGACGAAAACTTTGTTTATCCACCGACGAACTGCACTAGAAGTTCGTCGTCGGTTCAACGAAATGGGCAAACATTTAGCGTGGAAACATGAAAATTTCGTCGAAATAGCGACGAAATACAAAATTAGTAGCGTTGAAAGAACACCAAAAGTTCATCGAATATGCGACGAAATAGGCAAGTAGTAGCGTCAGAAGAACACTAGAAGTTCATCGAATGTTCGACGAAATCGTCGTCGCAGCTATAGAAACTTCGTCGAGGCTTTCTGTTGATTCGTCGGTTGTTATCGTCGAAATTGCGACGAAGAAGCAAAATTTTAAAAAAATATATATTATATATTCATGGAAATGTACCATTGCGGAGACTGACGACTGATCATACATACAAACTACATATTGGTTTGATGCTTCAAACGATGCATTTCTTATATTGAAAAGTGCATTACCTTATTGAGCTTCTCTTTGTTTTGAGTATAGTTTAATATTCTCTACTTAACAAGGCGAACCACGTGATGGTGGAAGCTCATTTGGCACTCCCCCGCCCCCCCTCACATCACTCTCAATTCCACATACCCAATCATATAACATTAATCATTGATTCATCCATTAATAACATGTAACATTCATTCATTCATCCATTAATAACATATAACATTCATTAATTAACATATTCACATTCATTCATTAACATATAATAATCATTCTTTCAGTTTTTACATATTATCAAAAATATGGTTGTCATGATATGATTACAATCACTTTTTTTTTGTTTCTTTTTCAAAGCTACATAAAGCTGAAGTGGAGTATCATTTTCTAAATCAATATATGTCCCCCTTTAGTTGTTTTTCCCTCTGCTCATGATCTTAAT